>SJYW01046123.1:4066-21668 GCA_006410735.1 Raphicerus campestris | reverse complement strand
CATAGGAACCTGGAATGTCAGGTCCATGAATCAAGGCAAATTGGAAGTGGTCAAACAAGAGATGGCAAGGGTGAACGTTGACATTCTAGGAATCAGCGAACTAAAATGGACTGGAATGGGTGAATTTAACTCAGATGACCATTATATCTACTACTGCGGGCAGGAATCCCTCAAGAGAAATGGAATAGCCACCATGGTCAACAAAAGAGTCCAAAATGCAGTACTTGGATGCAATCTCAATGATCTCTGTTCGTTTCCAAGGCAAACCATTCAATATCACAGTTATCCAAGTCTATGCCCCAAGCAGTAATGCTGAAGAAGCTGAAGTTGAATGGTTTTATGAAGATCCTCAAGATCTTTTAGAAGTAATACCCAAAAAAGATGTCCTTTTCATTATAGGAGACTGGAATGCTAAAGTAGGAAGTCAAGAAACACCTGGAGGAACAGGCAAATTTGGCCTTGGAATGCAGAATAAAGCAGGGCAAAGACTAATAGAGTTTTGCCAAGAAAATCCACTGGTCATAGCAAACACCCTCTTCCAACAACACAAGAGAAGACTCTACACATGGACATCACCAGATGGTCAACACTGAAATAAGACTGATTATATTCTATGCAGCCAAAGATGGAGAAGCTCTATACAGTCAACAAAAACAAGACCAGGAGCTGGCTGTGGCTCAGATCATGTACTCCTTATTGCCAAATTCAGACTTAAATTGAAGAAAGTAGGGCAAACAGCTAGACCATTCAGGTATTACCCATATCCATCATAAAATGTCGTATTTGTAAAATTAAAAAATAAATTGCTGTTACTTCTTTTTACTGATAAAGGTAGAGTTGACCTTTCAACTAGAAAACTAGACAAAATATATGAAACAAGTTGTGGATCTTGGACATCAGGTGGCACAGAGGTAAGGAAAACAGGTGAGATGAGCCAGGACATCGCCCAGCTTTCTTCACGGAGGCAGCTTCTAGGTACCAGTCCATGAGGGATTTAACAAAAATGGCCCAACTGTCTCACTGTGAGATGGAATAATATTTTGGGGATCCTGAGGAACCTAGAAATTTGTGGACCAGTGTACCAGAGAGGAAGGATGTGGGTGAAAGAGAGGGAGGGAGAGAGATGAGGGCAAAGAGGAGCGGGGGGAGGCGTCGCTGTGAATCGTGGACTAAGTACTGATCTGTAAGTAAAGAGAGAAGACTCAATGAGTTTGGTAAATCTCCCTGAATGGGCCTCCTGTGGGGTCCTGGACCCTACTTGGGTGACAAGCCACCTTTCCCCTTTAGCCTCAGACAGACGGGTGACCTTACTTAGGTAACCTGGTTCTTAAAACATCTTTTTACCTCTTGTCACATTCTTGCTTTAATTCAACTAAGTATTTTTTTTTAGAATGTCAAGTTTAGATGCTTAATATGTTAGCCAGGCACTCTTCATTCCTGAGGCTTGTGTGTGGTATTTATCTGTCTTCTGTTTCTCTGTTTGTTTTATTAAGGATTCAGGAATCTCAATGGAAAGAACTGTTTGCTCAGTGTCTGTCAGCCTCTCTGTCTAGTTTCTTGTGCAATTATATGTGCTGGTGAACCAACCCATAGAAGATTTAATGGGGTCATTCATAGCTTGTTCTTTTCTCTAGGTTAGGCTTTATTTTATGCAAAGTCTGACTATATTATGGTGAGAATTGTTGCCATTGTTCTTTGCTGACATAAGCCATTCTAAGGCCTAGGGACGTGTGGCTGCAGACAGCTGGGAGGCTGCCTTATACGGGCTCCCAGGACCGCGCTGTCCATCCAGGAACAATGGCTGTGACTCAGTCAGATGAACCAAGAACAGTCAAATGCGCCTTTTTCACCTACAGAGATTTTCTCACCTGTTAAAATGAATTTTGTTAGTTCTTACCAAAATGAGGATCATTTTTAATGCACATATGTTTGCTGAGCTGCCCTTTTTGTTTGTTTTTGGTCTGTGCCAGGTCTTATTTTAGGCACGTGGGATCTAGTTCCCTGACCAGGGATCGAACCTGGGCCTCCTGCAATGTGAGTGCAGAGTACTACTCACTGAACCAACCCTCCACCTAAAATTAGCATCTTGAGTTGAAGTTATCGTGCTGGTAGGACTCTCTGGCTCTGCAGATCACCTAGATTCTCTTAAACTCTTGTGCATTTTCAGGAATCCCTAGGATCTAGCATTCATTCTGAAAATTTACAGGGTTGTCTACAAATTTGAAACCAAAATCAGACACAATTTCTAACTTAAATAGCTTTCAGTTGATTGAGGAACAGGGAAGCAAAAAAAAAAAAAAAAAATCCTATGCCCTGTCTGTACTCCCACTAGCCTGGACCCCAGTACGTGAAATGAAGGATGAGACCAAAAGCAGAGAACTGACGAGTTACCACTAGGGAAATAAAACCTGCTAGAATACTTGCATTTCCCCACCATTAAGATTTATTTTTGTTCTTTCACCCCTCTCTTCATTTCTAGGTCTGTTTATGAAGATGTTGAACCCCCCGTGCACATGTGCCAGCACCCAGTGTGTAGGACTCCAGGATGTCAGGGAGGAAGGCAGTGCTTACCTTCAGGTGGGTGCGGATTCACCCTAAGTGAAGATGGTGAGTACATCTGCCAAGACCATAAAACTACTGTAACTATTAAACTCTGCATTTAAGTAGTTGTGCCAACAAATTGGGCTTCCCAGGTGCTAAGTGATAAAGAATCTGCCTATCGATTGAGGAGATGAGGGTTCAATCCGTGGGTCAGAAATATCCCCTGGAGATGGAATGGCAACCCACTCCAGTGTTCTTGCCTGGAAAATTCCATGGACAGAGGAGCCTGCTGGGCTACAGTCCATGGGTCACAAAGAGTCACACTCCACTAAGCAACTCACGTACGCCTATAAATTAGGAAATGACAATGATTAGTATCCTGGCCACATCTCACAGACTGCCCAGCAATAAAACATACATCTCTTCCCACCTGCTGTGCCCACCACTGTCTTTCCAGAAAGTCTGCTCCCAGAAGGTGCAGACAGGAATTCAGCCTGCAGAGATGCAGAGGGACTGTCTGTGCACTGGGCACGATTGTATCAGAGACGCAGAGCAGTGACCCAAGCGGCTCCGCCTTCCTGCTCGTGAGCAGAGGAGTGGGGAGAGGCTCCTGCTTCGGGAGGGGTGGTACTTTCTCCTAGTTTCTTGAGCAGGTGAAAGAGCTCACTCTGCTGCCAAGATAACTCATTGTAAGAGTACATAAACACTTCTTCCATGTGTCTGAAATATGACTGATGAGTTAATTTTCCGTGTTTTGTTGCTGTTCATCCCTAGGTCATGTCTGACTCTTTACACCAGGAACTGCAGCATGCCAGGAGCTTTGTTCTCTCTTTCCTTCACTTTTCTATCCCTTCTAGTTGCTCCAGAAATGCTGCTGCCTAAGTAAGTTCCAAGAGGAGACCTTCCTGACGAGATGTTCCTTCTGAAGGCCCCTGTGGATCAGAGACGCTCACTCTGTGAATATTGCAGGTGTTGTGTGTCCTTCCCTGTCCTTCACTATCTCCCAGAGTTTGCTAAACTCACGTCCATTGAGTCAGGGATGCCATCCAACAATCTTGTCCTCTGTCACCTCCTTATCCTCTTGCCCTCAGTCTTTCTCAGCATCAGGGTCTTCTCCAGTGAATCAGTTCTTCACATCAGGTGGCTAAAATATTGGAACTTCAGCATCAGTCCTTCCAAAGAATATTCAGGATTGATATCCTTTAGGACTGACTGGTTTGATCTCCTTGCAGTCAAGGGACTCTCAAGAATCTTCTTCAACACCACAGCTAGAAAGCATCAATTCTTTGGCACCCAGCCTTCTTTATGGTCCAACTCTCACATCCATACATGATTACTGGGGAAACCATAGCTCTGACTATATGGACCTTTGTGGGTAAAGTAATGTCTCTGCTTTTTAATATGCTGTCTGGTTTGGTCATAGCTTTTCTTCCAAGGAGCAAGCATCTTTTAATTTCATGGCTACAGTCACCATTTTGCAGTGATTTTGAAGCCCAAGATAATTAAATCAGTCACTGTTTCCACATTATCCCCATCTATTTGCCTTCAAGTGATGGGACCAGATGCTGTAATCTTAGGCTTTTGAATGCTGAATTTTAACACACGTTTTTCACTCTCCTCTTTCACCTGCATCAGGAGGCTCTTTAGTTTCTTTTCACTTTCTGCCATCAGAGTGGTATCATCCGCATACCACTGAGGTTGTTGATATTTCTCCTGGAAATCTTGATTCCAGCTTATGAGTCATCCAGTCCTGCATTTCACATGATGTACTCTACATATAGGTTAAATAAGCAGGGTGACAATATATGGTTTTGACGTACTCCTTTCCCAGTTTTGAACCAGTCCATTGTTCCATGTCCAGTACTAACTGTTGCTTCTTGTCCTGCATACAGATTTCTTGGGTACCCTATCTCTTTAAGAATTTTCCACAGTTTGTTGTGATCCACACAGTCAAAGGCTTTAGAATAGTCAATGGAACAGAAGTAGATTTTTTTTTTATTTTCCTTGCTTTTTTCTGTGATTCAGAGGGTGTTAGTAATTTGATCTCCGATTCTTCTGCCTTTTCTAAACTCAGCTTGTACCTCTGAAGTTCTTGGTTCACATACTGCTAAATCATAGCTTGAGGGATTTTGAGCATTACCTTGCTAGCATGTGAAATGAGTGCAGTTGTACACTAAATTGAACATTCTTTGGCATTCATTTCCCTGAGATGAGGTTACTAACAAAGAGACAATCCTGTACCCATTGAATACAAACAATACACACAACACCTGCGATATTTACAGAGTGGGCTGCTCTCATCCACAGGGCCATTGACAAAAGGAATATCTTCTCAGAAAGTCTCCTCCTGGAATTCACTTAGGCAGCGGCATTTCTGGAACAATCAGAAGGGATGGAAAAGCCAAGGAAAGAGAGAATAAAGCTATAGTCCCTGATGATGGAGTGTCTGCAGGTGAAACTCAGCAGGATACACAATCATGGCCTGAATTTTAAAAACCAGAGACTAGCCTCCAGATCACACAGTCACCCATCAACAATGTGCCCTGGAATTTTCCTTAACACATTGTGAAATATTTCAGCATATATAATCTGAATTGTCATTGAAGAGTTAATGTCACTTTAAGAGATTCTATGCCATCTGGGGAAATGTGGATGGGCTGAAAACAGGCATTTCGGGAGAAAAGTGCCTAGGTTCCTCTTTACAGTGTCCTGCCCCAGGTTTCTCTGTAGGGCAATCCAAGAATTCCAAGGTCCTTGGCTCTGAGTATCAGACCTAGAAGTGCTTTGACAGTACCTCTGGAGAGAGAAGCAACACCTCCTTGCAGGGCCTCCCACAGCCAGGGCCCCATCTGCCTCTGGGTTTGTGCTCGGCTCCCCCGCAGCCCTGTGTCACTGTGTCACTCAGAGCACAGTAGTACACAGCCGAGTCTGATGCCTGCACTGCCCGTTTCTGCAGGTGGAAGGACCTGTCACTCTTAACAAGAGTGGCCTGAAAACCTTCCTGCTCTACCTTCTTGTCTGCTGTTAAGCCCTTCAGGAGGAGTCGAGGAGCTTTGTTGAGATGCTGGACGTACCAGAAAAGATAGGGAGCCGAATCAGTAGTCTGGTAAGTGCAGTTCAGGGTCATGAGAGCCCCCTCTGAGACAGTCACTGGGTCTTCTGTCTGATTCACTGAATCACCATTGGTCCCTCCTACAAGAAAATCTCTTTGTTATGATAGAAATGTACACAGGAGAGGAGTTTTCAGTCAGAGAAGAAAAATACAACTTACTCATAATTATAAGAAAGTGAAAAATCATTAACATTGAGAATAAAATGTTACTTACTGAATATTAAGATGATCAGAAGAACTGAGTGAGTGGAAGAATGCATTTTCTTAAAAGAAAACGATCCTTGTTCCCTGGAATACACCAGCCTAACAAATCTAGTCTCCATCTGGATGTTACATAAGCTCCTCGCTCAGAAACTGAGAACCCCTTTCTGTACTGCAGCAATATTCTGTCTTGTGGCTGCAAAGCAGGCAAGTGAAAACAGCTCCTGAATACAATGGGGAACCGCATCTGAAGGAAGCCCGCCGTCTTGTGGTGATCGTGAAAATTGCACTATAGTCGAGTCTGACCTATTCCTCCTGATAATAATTTGTGGAATTACATACAGGAGAATGGGACAGGACCCTAAGCAGAGAGTCCTAAACATAAGCGTGCTCGGGGAATATTCTATGATTACTTCCATAATTTTTTGCATGGTACAGGTATCTCTGTCTTCGCAAGAAACCCCAGTTACAATTTCTAGATGGAATAGTCAGAGGTTACTTCCTTGCACGTGTCTCCAATTCCCATGGTCAGAGAAGGATCCCTCTGTATGGAAAGTGCTCCCTCCTCAACCCAAGTCATTTCTCTGAAATAGTTATATTCATGTTGACTCTGTCAACATGCCGTGGAAAAAATTTTATCTAAGGCAGGTGTCAAATAATGTGTAGTTAAATGCTAAGGTTATTATCCTGATTTATCATGGAATGACAGATTTGTAAAACACAATAAAAGTAAAATACGTGACTTCTTTTTAACTGATAATGGTAGAGCTGAACTTCTAGTTGGAAAACTATTTTTGGATCTTAGCACAGGGATAAGGAAAACAGATGAGATGAGCACTAACATTGCCCAGCTTCCTTCATGGAGGCAGCTTCCAGGCACCAGCGCACGAGGGATTTACCAAAAACAGTGCAGCTGTCTCATTGTGGGATTGAGACAGGATAGGAGAACGGAGATACCTGAAATACCTAAAATCGTGGAGCTCTGTATAGGAGAGGAGGAATGTTGATGAGAGAGAGAGAGAGAGAGAGAGAGAGAGAGAGAGAGATGCAAGGCAGGAGTTAGGAGACAGAGTGGAGGGGAGTTGGACCATCCTTGGATGACAGCAACCTTACGTCTTGAACCTCATGAGGGACAGGTGACCTTACTTAGGTACCTTGGTTCTTGAAACACAATCACTATCGTTTTACCCCTTGTCACATAGTTGTTTTAACTCAACTTAAGTATTTCTTAGAATGTCAAGTTCAGGTGCTTAATATCTTAGCCAGGCACTCTTCATTCCAGAGGCATGTCTACATGGTGTTCATCTGTCTTCTATTCATTTGTTTTATTAAGGATTCAGGAATCTCTATGGAAAGAACTGGTTGCTCAGTGTCTGTCAGCCCATTTGTCTGGTTTCCTGTGCAATTATCTGGGCTAGTGAAGTGAACCCAGAAGAAGATTTAACGCGGTCATTTCATAGCTTGTTTTCTCTAGGGTTGGGTTTACCTTATACAAATTGAGACTCTATTATGGTAAGAAGCCAAAACATTGCTCTTTGCTGACATACACCATTCTAAGGCATGGGGACGCGCGGCTGCAGACAGCTGGGAGGTTGCCCTACACGGGCTCTCAGGGCAGTGCCGTCAACCCAGGAACAATGCTGTGACTCTTAGTTGAATTGAGTCCAATTTGCTTATTTTTGTTTTTATTTCGATTACTCTAGGAGGTGGGTGAAAGAGGATCGTGCTGTGATGTATGTCAAAGAGTGTACTGCCTATGTTTTCCTCGAAGAGTTTGATGGATTCTGGCCTTCATTTAAGTCGTTAATCCATTTTGGGTGTATTTTGTGTATGGTGCTGGGAAGGGTTTTAGTGTCATCATTTTACTTGTAGCTTTCCAATTATCTTCCAATTAAAAATAAATGTTTCTAAATGGCAATGACCAAGTCAGTTGAACACAAGAGCAATCTTCTTCAAATGACACCTATTGATGGACACAGAATTTCACAACAGTCAAATGACCTGTTTTTCTAAAATTAGGGTATTTTTTAATGTGCGGCTGTTTGCTGAGCTGTTCTGCTTTGCTTTTGTTTTTTGGGCTGTGCCGGGACTTAGTTTCGGCTTGTGAGATCCAGTTCCCTGACCAAGGATCAAACTCAAGCCCCCTGCATTGGGAGTGCAGAGTCCTATCCCCTGGACCAAAGTTTCCCCTAAAATTGGTGTCTTGAGTCAAGTTACCATGCTCACAGGACTCTAGCTCACAGATTACCGACATTCTCTTAAACTACTGTGCATGTTCAGGAATCCCTAGGCTCCAGCATTCTTTCTGAAAACTTACAGAGTTGTCTACAATGTGGAAACCAAAACCAGACATGATTCCTATCTGAAACTGCTTTCAGTTGACTGAGGAGCAGGTAAATTAAAAAATCCTCAGCTCTGTCTGTAGTCCCACTAGCACGGACCCAGAGAAGTGGAATGAGGGGTCACACTGGAATTAGATCGCTGACAGTTACCACTAGGGGAATAAAACCTGCTTGGATACTTTCCTGTCACTGTTCAGATTTCGTTTGGTTTTTTTCATCTCCCTCTCCCTTCCTAGGCCCTGTTTATCAAGATGTTGAAGCCCCAGTGCTCAGGTGTCCAACACCCAGTCTGCAAGACTCTAAGTTGTTTGGAGGAAATCTGTGTTTACCTTCAGATGAATATTCAGACATCCCCCCTGTTAAATAAGGATGGGGACACCATCCTCCAGGAATATTTGAACCATTATAATTATTAAATTCTGCATTTTTATACTCATGCCTATAAATTTTTAAATGACAATGATTCAATGTTTATGGCACATCTCCTAGACTGCCCAGAAATAAAACATATATCTCTTTTCTCCTTCTGTGTCCTCCACTGTCCATACAGAAAGTCTGGTCCCGAAGTTGCAGACAGGAGTTCAGCCTGCAGAGATGCACAGGGTAAACTCTGTGCAATGGGCCCAATTATAGTAGAGATGCAGAGCACGGACCCAAGGGGCTCCACATTCCTGCTCATGAGCAGAGGGGTGGGGAGAGGTTCCTGCCTTGGGAGGGGCTGATCCTTTCTCCTAGTTTCTTGGAGCACATGAAAAACTCACGCCACTCCAACAGCAGTCTGCCTTCAACTGGGTAGAGGATGTGAATATCCGCTTTGTCAGTGATCACATCATCTCAGGAAAATTAATTCATCAATCAAGTTTCAGATATATTGAAAAAGTGTTCATATACTCTTAAAACAATAGCAGGAAAAAAATCTCTCCTTAACTTACACAGAGATTTTGTATGTAACAAGTTATCCAATAGCAGTAATTTTTTATAGGTGAAAAATGTTATTTCCTCATTATCTTTTATCTCGACATGTGGAACTTTGCTGAATGTTCATTAACTGTGTGCAAGGCTTAAAGCAAATCATTTTGAAGGCTGCAGTGAATATTGATCATGTCTTAGAGCATTCTTTCATCGACTGTCAACAAATATGGGAAAATGCATCTTCAGTTATATAGCCAGGGGAATGAAAGGGGCCCTGTCTGGCCCTGAGAAGGGCACTTTATGTTGAGCATAAGTCACCTGCTGTTCTCTGTCAGGACCGGGGGCTTGTCTGGAGGGGCTGCTGAGATGGGAACATTGACCACAGGGCTACCAAACCCTGTAGGTGACATTTCTAGCCAGCACGGCCCTGGCTTTTCACTGAGCTTTGGTTCCTTTCCTGAAAACTAAGGAGAAACTTTGTGTTATATAAAAAATGACAGGAATGAAAATCTGATGTAGGTACTGGAACAAACTCTGCCTTTTATATTAATAATGATCATCAGTGAGTGATCCCTGCTGTATCAACATGCCGTAATATGTACCAGTGCTTAAAATTTTATTTCTATAAAACACACAGGAAGGTGTGTTTATTTAATTTTGTAATGATTTTAAACAGATAGAGATATATAGATGATTTTGATTCTTAAGTCCATGAAGTAGGTTCTATTACTGCCATTTTACATATTAAGAAACTAATGCACAGAGAGGCTAAGGAGTGCCTCAAAAGTCATGCTGTGATGCAGATGACAGGGTATGAATCCAGCTAATTTCAATTCATCATTTTATTAAGGATGATATCAAATGTATACAAAAGTGTTTGGGAGGAAGGAACAAAGTCTGGGCCTGTCCTCCCCTCCTGCCTGCATGCCTGTCCCGTTTCCCCCGCCCTCTCCCGTCCAGCGACGCAGAACAGTGCTCCTGATGTGTTAAAGGCAGGTGGCTTCCCACGTCCCTCTACTCCCTTCCTGCGCCCATGGCTTCTCATTACACTGTGAAGCAATGTGAGCAGCACCTTGATAACTTCTACAACATCTAATAGTCCTTTCTTAAGTAAGGGAGGGTGTTAGGAACTCAAAAAGGATAGTGAACTAAGGGGTCCTGTGAGGTGAGTAAAACTTTAGGAAGGACTTCCCTGGTGGCTCACACGGAAAAAATATCTGTCTGCAATACAGGAGACCTAGGTTCAGTCCCAGGGTCGGGAAGATCCCCCTGGAAGAAAAAATGGCAAGCCACTCGAGTCATCCTGCCTGGGGAATGCCACGGACAGAGGAGCCTGGCAGGCCACAGTCCACAGGGTCGCAAAAGAGTTTCACACGACTGAGCGACTCACACTAACTCAGCAGCAGCTTCATGACTAACCCTCACACTTTACAGGCGAGGAAGCAGAAAGTCAGAGCGAACGCCTTGCTTAAGGTCACACAGTCTGTGCCGTGAGGTCCTTCCTGCCACTATCCTGTAATGGAGACCATACAGCCCCCTGGAACATGAGCTCCACCAAAGCAACATCACATCTGTCTTGCCAACTGATGTTTCCCCAATGCTGCCCAGACAACTAAGAATTAATGAATAAACTATACTGAAATTTCTCACTGGGATCCACGCTGTGATGATAAAAATCACAGGGAAAAAAAAGGTATGTTTCCATGAGATGTTAATTCAGATTTGTTTGCTTTGTGGATCAGCTCCTATATTATTACTAATAATTTAAAATTTCATTTTAGGGCTATTCATGTTGTAAATGGTAAATCTGCATAGATTTTAAAGATAAAATGAGTCTATATCAAAGGCATTATGTAATCAAACACGACTTTTGACCTCTACCACAGAGGATGTTGTGCTCTTAGATATTTTTATAGAGAAGCTAGAAATCCAGTTTTCAATGTGATGTCTGATTTTTAAATAATAACCATAACTTCTAGCTTCATATGCACAGTCCAAGGTTGCAGCCTCCTTCTCCAAAACAGAAACTGCAGACTGGACTTGAGTTACCTTCTGGGTCATGCTGGATCCTGCGGGAAAGAACCTTTACTTACAACCATGATGGTATAGGGGATGAAGTGCTTAGGACCTAATGCCCAATTCCATTGCCCCTTATCCCTGCCTTTCAAGATGCATCAGGTAACAATGCCCTGCCCTCCCCACAGCCTTGGCACTGAGAGAGGGCATGAGTCCTGTGTGTGGCCACCCTCACCAAGACAGACAGAGGCCCTGCCCGCCCTCGGCGCCCTGGCACCCAGCATATGGGCAGCTCCTCCCTACAGTGACGCGTGCCCTGTTCCATTTCACATCCAGATCTGAATTCTGCACCCTGTGCTCAAGAGGTCCAGGCGGAGCTGTGGGCTGTGGAATGCTTCTCCCCACGCAGGAAGCTGAGTCAGCAGCTGAGGGCAGTGTGTCTGTGTCGTGTCACACGCTTCCTTTCTAGGAAGGAAATGGTAGACTTCTGTACAGCACTTTGTCGAATTAGAGCACTCTCAGACTAGAAATAAACAGTGGTAAAATGGAATCATGGTCAGTTCATCGTCCTTTGGATCAGAGAATTAAAAGGAACAATGGGGTTTCCACTGTAACAGAAAGGCAGAATTTTTCGCTTCAGTCTTTGTCTCTGCCTCCTATGGAATCTGGTAAAAGTTACCTGCGAAATATTTTGTTGTCTATGAACGATTTCATATCTTGCCTCTGCATCACAAAATCTGTCAAGTGTGCCATGTTAAATAGCACCAAGGGGAGAAATACATGGGTATGTGATCACAATTTACATGTGTGTATGTGTGTAAACAAAAGTAAATTCAGAAAATTTTAGTCCGTGCCTAAATATCAGAACTCCTGTTAAAACTCTATACATGTATTTCTGAATCACCGCCAACTCTTCCAAACCACACCCATTAATTGTGGTGAAAATTAGGATAGGGGAAACCCTAAAAATACACAAATCTAGAGCCAAAGCATTATCAAAAGCAATAGAAATCCTGTTAGAAGTGCCAGCAGAGTTCAATCTCCATTGACATCTGTTCTTGCATCATAGTCTTAAAACTCTTTGACATCTTAAATATTGGGAGTTGTGTCTCACTGCTCTAGACGTAGGTCCATGAGAACATGTAAGACCAAGGTCATCAAAATCTTAAATGTTATTGTTCTTCACAAGGCTTTGCCTGGTGGCTCAGCTGGTAAAGAATTGGCCTGCAATGTGGAAGACCTGGGTTTGATCCCTCGGTTGGGAAGGTCCCCTGGAGAAGGGAATGACTACCCCCACTCCAGTATCCTGACCTGGAGAATTCTTGATAAATCAATTTGCTTAATCCTAGAGAGGAAGATGGACTAGCATTCTTTTTACCCTCCTTGTCAGCTTTATCATGTATCTTTCACTTGAAAACCCTAGAAATTCTTGAAGCCACTAAAGCAAACACTAGATTTTAAGCTTTTTTATCGAGAAAAAATTGCCTTTGAAAGTTCCTGTTTTGGCACAAATTACTAATGTGCTTAGAAAAAGCAATGAAACTTCCTCATCATGCCTGTATTGTTGCTGTTTAGTCACTGAGTTGTGCCCGACTCTTTGCAACCCCATGGACTGTTACCCACCAGGCTCCTCTGTCCATAGGATTTCCAAGACCAGAATACTGGGGTGGGTTGCTATATCCTTCTCCAAGGGATCTGCTCAACCCAAGTGTTGAACTCCTCCTGAAGAAGATCTTCTGCACTAGCAGGCAGGTTCTTTACCACTGAGCCCCTAACTTGTTTTTCATCAAATGAAAACTTCAAAATTTAGAAAATTCTAAGAATGCAATGGTATTTAACAACAACAACAAAAAAAAAAAACCCAGATATCATGATGGTTCTATCAACTAGCTTTTAAGAATATTAGTCACGCATCAGACTGATTGAGGTCCTACCCAAACTCTGCTCCTAACTCGTTATGTTACCTTTATTAAATTACCAAATATCTCTACACCTCAATTTTGTCATTTGTAAATTTGAGGTTTCCTAGTATCTACCTGAAGAGGTGGAGAAGGATTTAAAATGCTTAGCCCATTGCCCATAAACCTGTCAATGTCACATACTGGAGACAGACCTCAGTGAGTGAATAAAGTGATTTGTGAAAGAAACATTATTTTAAGACATGTGTGGTGTCTTAAAGCAATACAATCCTAAAGCAGGAGACTCGGTCATGTATGCCATATTCTCAACACTTATTCATATGACTGACACATATGAGTAGGTGCTCAAACAGTTTTCCTGAATGAAGGCAGGTATAGCTTGGAATGATTACATCTCATGTAAGCATTAAAGTGTAATTTTAAAGAGCATTTTCTCTTGTATTTACTCATCTCACATCCTAAGGAAATGTTGGTACCAAATAAAGCAAAATGAAATGAAACAAATATGAAAACACAAAACGTCAAACCTCTAACTGAAAGCACACTCGCTTAGAGCAACAGAGCTGCTGCACATGAGTGCCCACACCAGCATCATTCATCAGAGCTAAAAGTGGAGATAACCACAGTGTTTCCAAAACAATCACTCTTCAAGTGAAGAATGGATCAGGAGAAGAGGTGTTGTCACAGAGCAAGCAGCCTATTAAGTGACCATAGGAGGAGTGAAGAGCTGATATGGAGACACGCCATGGAGAGACTCCACTAGGCGGAAGAAGACAGGTACACACAGTCATATACGAGCTGATGCTATCTCTAGGAAATGCCCAGAACTGCCAAATCCATAGGGACGGAGAACAGAGGCGTGGATGCCCGTGTCTGGGGGAAACAGGGAACGGGAGTGACTGCCAATGGGTACAAAATTTCTTCCTGGGGTGGTGTTCTGGAATCAGATAGTACTGATTACTGCATAGCTCTGTGAACATGCTAAACACCACTCAATTGTACAGTTAAAAGCGTGAAGGAGATGATATATGAATCAGCTTTATAAAGCTGTTATTTAAAACGAGATAGAGCTGAAAATACTCATATTAATTATAGATCAAGTGCTGGGACAGAAAGACTCCTGGGGGGTGCTAATTTGCCAATATTAGGGCAAAGTAAGATGGTTATAATGCTTTGATCTTAAAGAAGAGGGTAAAATTTATGAAGAGGGTTTACCATGAAGCAATTCAGCTTGTATTTCAGGATCCCTTAGTGTCCTGGGCACAAGAAACTTGGCTCTGCAATTTCATTTCTTTTTCTTAAGGAGATCCTCTGAAATCACAGAAGGCTCAGGCTCTGCAAAACCTTCATCTGTACCTGTCAGTCCCACAGAATCATACAGGAGGAGAAAGGACGGGGGAGGTTCAGAGAGTCCAGCATACCAGGACAAATTTCTCTTGGTGAGTTTCATTTATTGCAAGTTACAGTGAGAGCCACACATTTCTCTGTTTTCTGCTCCTCTGCTATGGGAACACTGTGAATATGTCAAGAATTTAGAATCCCGGTCAGCAAAAGCCCATGTGCCCTCTTTTCACTAATGGACTGAGTGTTTTCTTGGTCACTGAATTTGACACATTTCAAAGGCCTCAATACAGTGATAAAGATAATATGTCAGGTTGGCCTCAAGACAGCGATAAAGATAATATGTCAGGTTATGAGGTCATGCTTATGTCCAGAATTTCTCACAGCACAGATCCTCAAGACCAGAATTGGGATCATGACCTAGCATTCTGTAAAGAGCTGCCATGATGACAAGATGCGGGTGGAGCTGTGTCAGCAACATATAAGCAAGACAGCTCATGCACAAAATGCTCACTGACTAGACTGCTCTGGCCCACAGGGCCCTTGACAGAAGGAATGTCTTCTCAGGAAGCCATCTTCGTGGGACTCGCAGCAGCAGCATTTCTTGAGCAACCATAAGAGGTGGAAAAGTCAAGGGAAGAGAGTGGGCCCCAGTCACTAAAGATGCAGCGTCTGCAGGTGAAACTCAGCAAGACACAGAATTCTGGTCTGAATTATGAAAGTCAGACAGTAGCTTCAAGGCCATACATTCATCCATGAACGAGGGGCCCTGGGTGTTTTCATCAACAGGTCGTGACATATTTCAGCATATATCAACTGAACTGTTATTGAACAGAGTTAATGTCACTCCCAGGAATTCTATGCCACCTGGAGAAATGTGACTGGGCTAAAAACAGGCATTTCTGGAGAAGGCCTTTTAGATTCCTCTTTACACTGTTCCTCCCAGATTCCTCTCTATAAACCAATCCAAGAATTGCAGGGTTCTTGGCACTAAGCCTCAGTGCTGGAAGTACTTTAACGATGCCTCTGGCATAAATCAGGGGTTTCCCAGGTGGCTCAGTGGTAAGGAATCCGCCTGACAAACAGGAGACATGGGTACCATTTCTGGGTTGGAATAATTCCCAGGGAAAGAAATGGCACCCACTCCAGTCTCCCTGCCTGGGAAATCCCATGGACAGAAGAGCCCACTACAGTCACAGGGTCGCAAAGGAGTCGGACACGGCTTAGCAAATAGACAACAGCACAGCCAGCACAAAACACCTAAGACAGAACCAGCAACCGCCTTGCAGGGCCTCCCACAGCCAGAGCCCCATCTGCCTCTGGGTTTGTGCTTGGCTCCCCTGCAGCCCTGTGTCACTGTGTCTCTCAGAGCACAGTAGTACACAGCCGAGTCTGACGCTTGCACTGCCCATTTCTGCAGGTGGAAGGAGCTGTCACTCTGAACAAGAGTGGCCTGAAAACCTTCATGCTCTGGCCTCTGGTTGGTCATTGAGCCCTTCAGGAGAAGTTGAGGAGCTTTGTTGAGATGCTGGACATACCAAAAAAGATAGGAATCTGAGTACCTGGTCTGGTAAGTGCAGTTCAGGGTCATGAGAGTGCCCTCTGAGAGAGTCACTGGGCCTTCTGTCTGGCTCACAGAGTCACCATTGGTCCCTCCTACAAGAGAATCACTTTGTTACAGTAGAAATGTACAGGAGGAGTTTTCAGCCAGAGCAGAACAATAAAACTTACCTGTTATCACAGGAAAATGAGACATCCTTTTAGGATAAAATGCTACTTACCAAGTATTAAGAAGATGACAAGAACTGAGTGAGTGGCAGAGAACATTCTGGCAACAGTCCTCGTTCCCTGGAAACACCAAATCTAAGAAAGTTAGTTTCTGGCTGGTGTTACAGAAGCTCCTCACTCAGAAACTGGGAGCCCCTTTCTGCACAGCAGCAGTCATCAGTCTTGTGGCTACTGAGCGGGCAAGTCAAATCAGCTCCTGAGTACAGAAAGGAATCGCATCTGAAGGAAGCCCTGCCCTCTGGTGGTGAGCTTAAAGATTACACCACAGTCATACCTGACCTCAGTTCAATTCAGTTGCTCAGTCGTGTCCAACTCTTTGTGACCCCATGGAGAGCAGCAGGCCAGGCTTCCTTGTCCAACATCAGCTCCCGGAGCTTGCCCAAAGCCATGTCAATTGAGTCGGTCATGCCATCCAACCATCTCATCTTCTGTCGTCCCCTTCTCTTCCTGCCTTCAATCTTTCCTAGCCACAGGGTCTTTTTTCCCAGTGAGTCAGCTCTTCGCATCAGGTGTCCAAAGTATTGGAGCTTCAACTTCAGCATCAGTCCTTCCAGGGAATATTCAGAACTGATCTCTTTTAGGACTGACTGGTTTGATCTCCTTGCATTCCAAGGGGTCTCAAGAGCCAAGGGGCTCTCTTTTGAACACCACAGTTCAAAAGCATCAGTTATTTGGTGCTCAGCTTTCTTTTTGGTCCAACTCTCACATCCATACATGACTACAGGAAAACACATAGGTTTGACTATATGGACCTTTGTCAGCAAAGTAATGTCCCTGCTTTTCAATATGCTGTCTAGGTTGATCATAGCTTTTCTTCCAAGGAGCAAGTGTCTTTTAATTTCATGTCTGCAGTCACCATTTGAAGTGATTTTGAGCCCTAGAAAATAAAGTCTGTCATTGTTTCCATTGTTTCCCCATCTATTTGCCATGGGGTGATGGGACTGGATGCCATGATCTTAGTTTTTGAATGCTTAGTTTAAAGCCAGCTTTTTCAATTTGTTAATGTGGTGAATTACATTGATTGATTTGCGGATACTGAAGAATCCTTGCATCACTGGGATAAAGCCCACTTGGTCATGGTGTATAATCTTTTTAATGTGTTGTTGGATTCTGATTGCTAGAATTTTGTTAAGGATTTTTGCATCTATGTTCATCAGTGATATTGGCCTGTAGTTTTCTTTTTTTGTGGCGTCTTTGTCAGGTTTTGGTATTAGGGTGATGGTGTCTTCATAGAATGAATTTGGAAGTTTACCTTCCTCTGCAATTTTCTGGAATAGTTTCAGTAAGATAGGTGTTAGCTCTTCTTGAAATTTTTGGTAGAATTCAGCTGTGAAGCCATCTGGACCTGGGCTTTTGTTTGCTGGAAGATTTCTTATTACAGTTTCAATTTCCATGCTTGTGATGGGTCTGTTAAGATTTTCTATTTCTTC
>SJYW01046121.1:0-12658 GCA_006410735.1 Raphicerus campestris | reverse complement strand
GCTGAGCACCAAAGAATTGATGCTTTTGAACTGTGGTGTTGGAGAAGACTCTTGAGAGTCCCTTGGACTGCAAGGAGATCCAACTAGTCCATTCTGAAGGAGATCAGCCCTGGGATTTCTTTGGAAGGAATGATGCTAAAGCTGAAACACTAGTACTTTGGCCACCTCATGTGAAGAGTTGACTCATTAGAAAAGACTCTGATGCTGGGAGGGATTTGGGGTAGGAGGAGAAGGGGAAGACCAAGAATGAGATGGCTGGATTGCATCACTGACTCGATGGATGTGAATCTGAGTGAACTCAGGCAGTTGGTGATGGACAGGGAAGCCTGGTGTGCTGCGATTCGTGGGGTCACAGAGTCGGACTCGACTGAGCGACTGAACTTTAACTTTTTCACTGAGATTAAAAAAATCAAAGTTTTTAAACTATGATTAACTATTATATAAAACAATTCCGTTTCCTCTGTGGCTTGAAAATGTCATTTCACTAAGCTTCTTTAAAACATTCTTTTCACTCCACAAGTCTTAAAGACAGAGAAATAAAAAGGTGAATTACAGAATACAAGCTGCCTTTATGAAATACTTCATTTGAGTGAATGTGCAGGAACAGATAAAGCAAAAGACATTTTAAAAGGGATAGGCGACACGTAAATAAAGTAAATATACCTTTTGGGAGCCTAAAGGACTCTGACAGGTAAGGATGGGCACACATTTGCTTAGAGTTGACTCAGGGAAGCCTGTCCCACATCTTCTTTCTGCTCATCTTTCTCTGACATGTATCCTAACCAATGTCTGACAAAATACACTTATTTTGAAGCTGTTTTTGTTGAAATTGAATTAATTATATCCTAGGGAATAAAATAAAAATTTTTTCTAAGTCTTTATTTCTACTTTTCTAAAACTTGAGAATCTGTCCTATGAAATGTAAATAATACTATCCTATTTCATTTTTCCATACATGCTTACTCCTCTAGAGAAGTATGGTGTCGAGGGAAGTGCAGAACAGGGGAGCCAGGCTTCCTGAGTTCCAATCCTGGCTCTGCAACTCATCAGCCATGGCTCTATGAGCCCAAGGTAAGCAAGCCACTTGAACTGTCTGGGGTAAGGTTCCTCATCTTACGCAGGAAAGTAATCATAACTTCCTTGCAAGCTTGTGTAAAGATTAAATGAATTAATAAATACATATATATAAAGCACTTTGATCAGTGCTGTGTACTTGATATGGCAATAGCACAGCCTAAGAGTCAGCTCATTCCTTACTAATGAAAACAGGAACAATCTGCAGTCCCTCCCTTTATCTGCACTTTACACTAGGGTCCGCCTTGGCCCAGCTGGGCATCTAGGCTCAGAGAGCGCAGCACATGCGCAGGACGGCGGCCCCTGTTCCCTGGCCTGCCCACTTCACAGAAAGCGCCCTGTGGCTCCGTTCCAGAGAGGAGGAGTATTGGGACCATCACTATAGAAAGACAGCAATATCCCCCGAAGATAATCCTGTCCATAAATGAGCTATTTTAATTCCCAATGTTCCTTTTTACTACTTGTTGCCTCCATTTTCTATCCTGTTCCTGATTTATAAGAGCCTTTTAAGTATTTCTTTCTCCCTCTAAAATTACACACGACGATCATTCATTGCTGTACTACTTAAGAAAGGTCACTCGGAATGGAAAGGAGAAATCAATCTTAAAGAAACTGACCTAGAATATTGAGTATGTCCTTTCACAAAAATGCAGTGAAAATTTCTGTAGCCTTTATGGTGATAAAATAATAAAATTTGTTCATTACATACACAATGCTGATATACAGAATATTGCCTCCTTGCCTAAATATAGGAAGGTCTCAGTTTTCTGAACAGAAGGAAATGGAAAAGGCAATGGACTAGAAAAAGAACAAGTTTTCAAAAACACTCAACACCTTGGAAACTCCATTCCTTAGCTACAGTTTAGTACAGCAACATGGGGTTTTATGTGGGCCAAGACCAGTCATCAAGGGAGGACAGTCTCTCCTCTTCTTTTTAGTACCCACATATAATCCAAATTGATTATAACCTTAGACTATATGCGTCTGGCTTCCCTGGTGGCTCAGAGGTTAAAGCGTCTGCCTCCAATGCAGGAGACCCAGGTTCGATCCCTGGGTCAGGAAGATCCCCTGGAGAAGGAAATGGTAATCCACTCCAGTATTCCTGCCTGGAGAATCCCATGGACAGAGAAGCCTAGTAGGTTACAGTCCACGGAGTCGCAGAGTTGGACATGACTGACAGGCTTCACCCTCACCTTAGACTGTGTGCTAATCTCCATTCCTGTCATTCGGGTCCACACCATAATTATATTTTACTTAAGCCAATAGAACACTGCCTAACTAACTTCTCTCCGTCCTTTCCCTGGTACTGTGTATTCACTACTCACCAGCCAGCATGATTATTTTAAACCATAAATGAGATCAGGTCACTCTCAATTAAAATCTTCCAATAGCTTTTCAGCACATGTAGAAAACCAAACCTCTTCACATGACCTACAAGGCCCCACATAACCTGCCTGCTGCTGAGCACTCAACCTTACACCCTCTCCCTGCTTCCTTCACGGACTTTGCTCTGGGAATGCTGCTCTTTCTGCTTCTCAAACACACCAGTGTGGTTCTGATTCAAGGACTGGGTATTTGCTCTTTCCTCAGTGATTCCCATGGCTCACCCCTTGACTTCACTCCAGCCTCTGCTCCAGCGCCAGCTCTCCAGTGAGGCAGACCCTTTCACCAGCTGGAGAAAACTGCAAACCGTAATCCCCAAGCACACATCCTACTCCCTAGACCACTTAAGCTGTCATAGTAATACTCTTCTTACCATTATCTGAAGAATATTTTTATTTGTTCATTATCCATCTCTCCTCCTGGAATGAAAATCCATGAAGGGAGGGTCTGTTTTGTTCACTGTTGTAACTACAGCGCCAAGAAATAGGGAGAGCTCAGCAAGGATTTGTTGAATAAATAATCACAAGAATCTCAGGGAAAGGGCTTAGGAAACTATGAAATACTACGTGCTCTTCTGATATAGCAGTCATCTTCGCAACCTTAGGGCTGAGCACCTAGTAAATTTGAAGGATGAATCCATGAATGACTGATTGCAATATGATAGATGGATTCATGAATGAATGAAGTTGTATTTAAGGATAATCAGGTTAGGCGAGGCTTATATATTTGAATGAAGATATGAGTGAATATATTCATTCATATATTTGAATGAAGATAGACTACTAAAAAAAGTTTTTTTTATTACCCTCTCCATTTTTTTCAGCACCAAGTAGAACACTCCTTAGATAGCCTGAAGTTGTGTTCTTACCCGAAACAGGACAAACTGGGGGAGAAAGCACCCCGTTAGATCGGGTTCCCCAGTGGGCCAAAAGAGTCACACCCTCAGACAAAGACCTATTGGGAAAGTAAAAATTAGAGTAGGCAGGAAAATACCTGAGCTTTGCAAAAGGAAAGGCAAGGAGTAATGCAGAGACTGGGATAGTAGCCATTCTCCCCTCCCAGGATTCCTAAACATGAAATCCTATGAGCTTTCATTATTTTTATTACATATGCATTGGAAGGACTGATGTTGAAGCTGAAATTCCAATATTTTGGCCACTTGATTCAAAGAGCTGACTCATTTGAAAAGACCCTGATGTTGAGAAAGATTGAAGGCGGGAGGAGAAGGGGACGACCGAGGATGAGATGGTTGGATGGCATCACTGACCCAGTGGACAAGGGTTTGGGTGGACTCTGGGAATCGGTGATGGACAGGGGGGCCTGGCGTGCTGCAGTCCATGGGGTCGCAAAGAGTCGGACACAACTGAGCGACTGAACTGAACTGACTGAATATAAACAACATGTAGCAATTCAAGAGTGATACATGATGAAGATGCTTTGCAATTTTTTATAGTAAAACTTGCTGGAACCCAGGCATATGCGCCCGCGGCACAGTGNACACAACTGAGCGACTGAACTGAACTGACTGAATATAAACAACATGTAGCAATTCAAGAGTGATACATGATGAAGATGCTTTGCAATTTTTTATAGTAAAACTGTTGCTGGAACCCAGGCATATGCGCCTGCGGCACAGTGACTTGGAACAGCGCCAAAAGGTTGGGCGTCTGGAGCAGAGGCAGGTTTACTGAGGGCCATGGAGGCAGCGGAGCGACTCATGCCTTAAATACCCCAACGCCCCGAAAGCTTTCCGCGAAGGCCTTTCCTAGGAACGGTGAGGAGGGTGCAGGAGGTTAGTTGTGAACTTTTTGGTGTCACATCCTTTACCCAGAGATCATGGTCTGGTCTGAAGGTTCCCGTAAATCTCTATCTAACGGATGTTCTCCTCCTGACGAGAAAAGGCGAGGTCCCGGGCACGGCCTGCCCCTCAGAGGCCCCGAGCTGGCTAAGCGGGCGGGCGGCTCCCTCGGGGCCAGGCCCCCAGACCCTGCTCCGCGGTCATCGCTGAGGGAGCCGGCGCCGCAGGCTTCTCAGGCCGCCTGCGAGGTGGGGCCCAGGAGCCCAGGCTGCACCCCAGGCAGAGGGCTGCGCTGGTGGGGACGGGAGGCGGTTCCTCACCACCTCAGGGCCCGGGCCCGGCCGGCGGGCGGCCTCGGCGAGGGCGCTGGAGCCCTGGGCACACGGTCCCCGGCCTCCTCCTGGGCCCCCAGTTCACGGAGAGAAGAACGGGGTCCGCCCATCCCCGCACGCCCCGCCAGCTGGCACGCCGACGTCGCCTCCCTCACCTCCCTCACCAGGGGCAGCTCCCGGAGAGGGGCGGGGCTCCCCAGAGGGGCGGGGCTCCCCAGAGGGGCGGGGCTCCCCAGAGGGGCGGGGCTCCCCAGAGGGGCGGGGCTCCCCAGAGGGGCGGGGCTCCCCAGAGGGGCGGGGCTCCCCAGAGGGGCGGGGCTCCCCAGAGGGGCGGGGCTCCCCAGAGGGGCGGGGCTCCCCAGAGGGGCGGGGCTCCCCAGAGGGGCGGGGCTCCCCAGAGGGGCGGGGCTCCCCAGAGGGGCGGGGCTCCCCAGAGGGGCGGGGCTCCCCAGAGGGGCGGGGCTCCCCAGAGGGGCGGGGCTCCCCAGAGGGGCGGGGCTCCCCAGAGGGGCGGGGCTCCCCAGAGGGGCGGGGCTCCCCAGAGGGGCGGGGCTCCCCAGAGGGGCGGGGCTCCCCAGAGGGGCGGGGCTCCCCAGAGGGGCGGGGCTCCCCAGAGGGGCGGGGCTCCCCAGAGGGGCGGGGCTCCCCAGAGGGGCGGGGCTCCCCAGAGGGGCGGGGCTCCCCAGAGGGGCGGGGCTCCCCAGAGGGGCGGGGCTCCCCAGAGGGGCGGGGCTCCCCAGAGGGGCGGGGCTCCCCAGAGGGGCGGGGCTCCCCAGAGGGGCGGGGCTCCCCAGAGGGGCGGGGCTCCCCAGAGGGGCGGGGCTCCCCAGAGGGGCGGGGCTCCCCAGAGGGGCGGGGCTCCCCAGAGGGGCGGGGCTCCCCAGAGGGGCGGGGCTCCCCAGAGGGGCGGGGCTCCCCAGAGGGGCGGGGCTCCCCAGAGGGGCGGGGCTCCCCAGAGGGGCGGGGCTCCCCAGAGGGGCGGGGCTCCCCAGAGGGGCGGGGCTCCCCAGAGGGGCGGGGCTCCCCAGAGGGGCGGGGCTCCCCAGAGGGGCGGGGCTCCCCAGAGGGGCGGGGCTCCCCAGAGGGGCGGGGCTCCCCAGAGGGGCGGGGCTCCCCAGAGGGGCGGGGCTCCCCAGAGGGGCGGGGCTCCCCAGAGGGGCGGGGCTCCCCAGAGGGGCGGGGCTCCCCAGAGGGGCGGGGCTCCCCAGAGGGGCGGGGCTCCCCAGAGGGGCGGGGCTCCCCAGAGGGGCGGGGCTCCCCAGAGGGGCGGGGCTCCCCAGAGGGGCGGGGCTCCCCAGAGGGGCGGGGCTCCCCAGAGGGGCGGGGCTCCCCAGAGGGGCGGGGCTCCCCAGAGGGGCGGGGCTCCCCAGAGGGGCGGGGCTCCCCAGAGGGGCGGGGCTCCCCAGAGGGGCGGGGCTCCCCAGAGGGGCGGGGCTCCCCAGAGGGGCGGGGCTCCCCAGAGGGGCGGGGCTCCCCAGAGGGGCGGGGCTCCCCAGAGGGGCGGGGCTCCCCAGAGGGGCGGGGCTCCCCAGAGGGGCGGGGCTCCCCAGAGGGGCGGGGCTCCCCAGAGGGGCGGGGCTCCCCAGAGGGGCGGGGCTCCCCAGAGGGGCGGGGCTCCCCAGAGGGGCGGGGCTCCCCAGAGGGGCGGGGCTCCCCAGAGGGGCGGGGCTCCCCAGAGGGGCGGGGCTCCCCAGAGGGGCGGGGCTCCCCAGAGGGGCGGGGCTCCCCAGAGGGGCGGGGCTCCCCAGAGGGGCGGGGCTCCCCAGAGGGGCGGGGCTCCCCAGAGGGGCGGGGCTCCCCAGAGGGGCGGGGCTCCCCAGAGGGGCGGGGCTCCCCAGAGGGGCGGGGCTCCCCAGAGGGGCGGGGCTCCCCAGAGGGGCGGGGCTCCCCAGAGGGGCGGGGCTCCCCAGAGGGGCGGGGCTCCCCAGAGGGGCGGGGCTCCCCAGAGGGGCGGGGCTCCCCAGAGGGGCGGGGCTCCCCAGAGGGGCGGGGCTCCCCAGAGGGGCGGGGCTCCCCAGAGGGGCGGGGCTCCCCAGAGGGGCGGGGCTCCCCAGAGGGGCGGGGCTCCCCAGAGGGGCGGGGCTCCCCAGAGGGGCGGGGCTCCCCAGAGGGGCGGGGCTCCCCAGAGGGGCGGGGCTCCCCAGAGGGGCGGGGCTCCCCAGAGGGGCGGGGCTCCCCAGAGGGGCGGGGCTCCCCAGAGGGGCGGGGCTCCCCAGAGGGGCGGGGCTCCCCAGAGGGGCGGGGCTCCCCAGAGGGGCGGGGCTCCCCAGAGGGGCGGGGCTCCCCAGAGGGGCGGGGCTCCCCAGAGGGGCGGGGCTCCCCAGAGGGGCGGGGCTCCCCAGAGGGGCGGGGCTCCCCAGAGGGGCGGGGCTCCCCAGAGGGGCGGGGCTCCCCAGAGGGGCGGGGCTCCCCAGAGGGGCGGGGCTCCCCAGAGGGGCGGGGCTCCCCAGAGGGGCGGGGCTCCCCAGAGGGGCGGGGCTCCCCAGAGGGGCGGGGCTCCCCAGAGGGGCGGGGCTCCCCAGAGGGGCGGGGCTCCCCAGAGGGGCGGGGCTCCCCAGAGGGGCGGGGCTCCCCAGAGGGGCGGGGCTCCCCAGAGGGGCGGGGCTCCCCAGAGGGGCGGGGCTCCCCAGAGGGGCGGGGCTCCCCAGAGGGGCGGGGCTCCCCAGAGGGGCGGGGCTCCCCAGAGGGGCGGGGCTCCCCAGAGGGGCGGGGCTCCCCAGAGGGGCGGGGCTCCCCAGAGGGGCGGGGCTCCCCAGAGGGGCGGGGCTCCCCAGAGGGGCGGGGCTCCCCAGAGGGGCGGGGCTCCCCAGAGGGGCGGGGCTCCCCAGAGGGGCGGGGCTCCCCAGAGGGGCGGGGCTCCCCAGAGGGGCGGGGCTCCCCAGAGGGGCGGGGCTCCCCAGAGGGGCGGGGCTCCCCAGAGGGGCGGGGCTCCCCAGAGGGGCGGGGCTCCCCAGAGGGGCGGGGCTCCCCAGAGGGGCGGGGCTCCCCAGAGGGGCGGGGCTCCCCAGAGGGGCGGGGCTCCCCAGAGGGGCGGGGCTCCCCAGAGGGGCGGGGCTCCCCAGAGGGGCGGGGCTCCCCAGAGGGGCGGGGCTCCCCAGAGGGGCGGGGCTCCCCAGAGGGGCGGGGCTCCCCAGAGGGGCGGGGCTCCCCAGAGGGGCGGGGCTCCCCAGAGGGGCGGGGCTCCCCAGAGGGGCGGGGCTCCCCAGAGGGGCGGGGCTCCCCAGAGGGGCGGGGCTCCCCAGAGGGGCGGGGCTCCCCAGAGGGGCGGGGCTCCCCAGAGGGGCGGGGCTCCCCAGAGGGGCGGGGCTCCCCAGAGGGGCGGGGCTCCCCAGAGGGGCGGGGCTCCCCAGAGGGGCGGGGCTCCCCAGAGGGGCGGGGCTCCCCAGAGGGGCGGGGCTCCCCAGAGGGGCGGGGCTCCCCAGAGGGGCGGGGCTCCCCAGAGGGGCGGGGCTCCCCAGAGGGGCGGGGCTCCCCAGAGGGGCGGGGCTCCCCAGAGGGGCGGGGCTCCCCAGAGGGGCGGGGCTCCCCAGAGGGGCGGGGCTCCCCAGAGGGGCGGGGCTCCCCAGAGGGGCGGGGCTCCCCAGAGGGGCGGGGCTCCCCAGAGGGGCGGGGCTCCCCAGAGGGGCGGGGCTCCCCAGAGGGGCGGGGCTCCCCAGAGGGGCGGGGCTCCCCAGAGGGGCGGGGCTCCCCAGAGGGGCGGGGCTCCCCAGAGGGGCGGGGCTCCCCAGAGGGGCGGGGCTCCCCAGAGGGGCGGGGCTCCCCAGAGGGGCGGGGCTCCCCAGAGGGGCGGGGCTCCCCAGAGGGGCGGGGCTCCCCAGAGGGGCGGGGCTCCCCAGAGGGGCGGGGCTCCCCAGAGGGGCGGGGCTCCCCAGAGGGGCGGGGCTCCCCAGAGGGGCGGGGCTCCCCAGAGGGGCGGGGCTCCCCAGAGGGGCGGGGCTCCCCAGAGGGGCGGGGCTCCCCAGAGGGGCGGGGCTCCCCAGAGGGGCGGGGCTCCCCAGAGGGGCGGGGCTCCCCAGAGGGGCGGGGCTCCCCAGAGGGGCGGGGCTCCCCAGAGGGGCGGGGCTCCCCAGAGGGGCGGGGCTCCCCAGAGGGGCGGGGCTCCCCAGAGGGGCGGGGCTCCCCAGAGGGGCGGGGCTCCCCAGAGGGGCGGGGCTCCCCAGAGGGGCGGGGCTCCCCAGAGGGGCGGGGCTCCCCAGAGGGGCGGGGCTCCCCAGAGGGGCGGGGCTCCCCAGAGGGGCGGGGCTCCCCAGAGGGGCGGGGCTCCCCAGAGGGGCGGGGCTCCCCAGAGGGGCGGGGCTCCCCAGAGGGGCGGGGCTCCCCAGAGGGGCGGGGCTCCCCAGAGGGGCGGGGCTCCCCAGAGGGGCGGGGCTCCCCAGAGGGGCGGGGCTCCCCAGAGGGGCGGGGCTCCCCAGAGGGGCGGGGCTCCCCAGAGGGGCGGGGCTCCCCAGAGGGGCGGGGCTCCCCAGAGGGGCGGGGCTCCCCAGAGGGGCGGGGCTCCCCAGAGGGGCGGGGCTCCCCAGAGGGGCGGGGCTCCCCAGAGGGGCGGGGCTCCCCAGAGGGGCGGGGCTCCCCAGAGGGGCGGGGCTCCCCAGAGGGGCGGGGCTCCCCAGAGGGGCGGGGCTCCCCAGAGGGGCGGGGCTCCCCAGAGGGGCGGGGCTCCCCAGAGGGGCGGGGCTCCCCAGAGGGGCGGGGCTCCCCAGAGGGGCGGGGCTCCCCAGAGGGGCGGGGCTCCCCAGAGGGGCGGGGCTCCCCAGAGGGGCGGGGCTCCCCAGAGGGGCGGGGCTCCCCAGAGGGGCGGGGCTCCCCAGAGGGGCGGGGCTCCCCAGAGGGGCGGGGCTCCCCAGAGGGGCGGGGCTCCCCAGAGGGGCGGGGCTCCCCANTGAAATCCTATGAGCTTTCATTATTTTTATTACATATGCATTGGAAGGACTGATGTTGAAGCTGAAATTCCAATATTTTGGCCACTTGATTCAAAGAGCTGACTCATTTGAAAAGACCCTGATGTTGAGAAAGATTGAAGGCGGGAGGAGAAGGGGACGACCGAGGATGAGATGGTTGGATGGCATCACTGACCCAGTGGACAAGGGTTTGGGTGGACTCTGGGAATCGGTGATGGACAGGGGGGCCTGGCGTGCTGCAGTCCATGGGGTCGCAAAGAGTCGGACACGACTGAGCGACTAAACTGAACTGACTGAATATAAACAACATGTAGCAATTCAAGAGTGATACATGATGAAGATGCTTTGCAATTTTTTATAGTAAAACTTGCTGGAACCCAGGCATATGCGCCTGCGGCACAGTGACTTGGAACAGCGCCAAAAGGTTGGGCGTCTGGAGCAGAGGCAGGTTTACTGAGGGCCATGGAGGCAGCGGAGCGACTCATGCCTTAAATACCCCAACGCCCCGAAAGCTTTCCGCGAAGGCCTTTCCTAGGAACGGTGAGGAGGGTGCAGGAGGTTAGTTGTGAACTTTTTGGTGTCACATCCTTTACCCAGAGATCATGGTCTGGTCTGAAGGTTCCCGTAAATCTCTATCTAACGGATGTTCTCCTCCTGACGAGAAAAGGCGAGGTCCCGGGCACGGCCTGCCCCTGAGAGGCCCCGAGCTGGCTAAGCGGGCGGGCGGCTCCCTCGGGGCCAGGCCCCCAGACCCTGCTCCGCGGTCATCGCTGAGGGAGCCGGCGCCGCAGGCTTCTCAGGCCGCCTGCGAGGTGGGGCCCAGGAGCCCAGGCTGCACCCCAGGCAGAGGGCTGCGCTGGTGGGGACGGGAGGCGGTTCCTCACCACCTCAGGGCCCGGGCCCGGCCGGCGGGCGGCCTCGGCGAGGGCGCTGGAGCCCTGGGCACACGGTCCCCGGCCTCCTCCTGGGCCCCCAGTTCACGGAGAGAAGAACGGGGTCCGCCCATCCCCGCACGCCCCGCCAGCTGGCATGGCCGACGTCGCCTCCCTCACCTCCCTCACCAGGGGCAGCTCCCGGAGAGGGGCGGGGCTCCCCAGAGGGGCGGGGCTCCCCAGGGGGGCGGGGCTCCCCAGGGGCGGCTCGTGGGCGGGGCCCAGGGCCGACCAGTGGTCGAGCAGGAGCGCAAAGGCTCCTAGTAATGGGGGCGTGCTGACAAGGGCGGCGCTCAGGTGCGCTCGCTAGGCTGCTACATGTACCCCAGTCAGTCTTCACACATCCAATAGGCTAAGTCCAGAGGAGACGGAGGAGGGGCGCGGTGGGAGGGAAGCTACATCCCCGCAGTGAAAACCGGAGAGTTTCTCTTTGTCATGTCTGTCAGATGACAGGGGCAAATGCCCGTCTTCTCTTCCAGCAAATCAAGGGTTCACACCACAAGGCACAGAGGCTAGCCTGGCGTCGCCCTCGCCCCAGTCCTGCCCGGGATGGTGTGCTCGGGCTCGCTGCGGCCCTCAGACCAGCCTCATTCACTTGCTTCCAAATGTACTGAAAAAACGCCCTGGGTCCAAGAACACCCAAGCAGAACTCGAACCATAATTCTTGGTTAATCTCTTGCAAAATCCTCTTTTCAAGTTTAATTTGAAACAAACTCTTCAGTAATGCAAACTGTTTATAATAACACTTGAAATTAACTAAAGTATGTTATTTCCAAGTACAGAATCTCTCAGATTTCTTAAATGGATATTAATAGAAATAATAACAGTGCATTATAGCTACGCCATTCAAAAAAGACAAAGAAACAAATGAACTAATACATGTATCATAAACAGAACTGCCACTTGACTGTAGGAATTAGATTTTAATTAACGGGCCCAGTCTCAAGTTTGTAAATAAAGTTTACTGCTTGAGAGCAGTTTACTACGTAGACCCTAATTTCCACATAAAGGAAAAAGAAAAAGGCTTTAAACAATTTCAATTTTCAAATGCTGAGTAATATAGAATTTTTTCAAAGTAGTCTATATTTTAATACTTAAGAATTTATTGACAATCACCATTCGTCAAGCCTGCTACACTATGCTTTCTTTCCTTGTAGTACATTAGCATGCTTTAAAAAAGAAAAAAGCAGATTTGTGCCTGAAAAATATCACTATTATTGGCTATGCCTTAATTTTTTCATGAAGAAAAAGCCCCACACACTTTAATTAGGATGGCATTTTATGTGTTTCCTTGATTCTGATGAGCGAGTCAAATAAAATACCCTAACAGTTATTAAACCTGGGGTCTAAGCCGCCTTCTCCCTCTTGCCAGTACACTGAAGAGTCCGTATTACAAGCACCAAGTCTCTTTCACCAGGACAATGGCAACAAGAAATCTTCAACAAGTGTTGGCCTGACCCCTTTTCTTTTTCTGCAGATCCAGCTGAGCATCAAAAACTGCTTGAAATTCAGCAATCACATTTCTCACTGTTCCAGAATGACCTATTTCGCACTAGAATGAACCAGTGAATTCATACATATAAATAACTATCTGCAGATGCTGCTTTTCAAAATATGAACAGGCATAAGAAAAAAAAAAAAAAAAAGGTGGGGGAGCTATAGTTAAAAATGAAGATTTGATTGAATTGGTATTTTTCAACTGTTTGAAATGACAATTAAAAACAAAGCAGATTTACATTACTTAACTATCAATGCAACACTTAAAGTCTTAGAAATTGTCAATATATAATATTCATGAGAGTACAAGCTAAACCAAGTTAACTTTTTCTTAAAAGATATATCCTCATGTTTTTATTGTGTGTATGTTTAAGCTATCCTTTCCAGATACCTAAGAGAAGAACATGTTAATATATTTCTAAGTAGACTATGCCTATAAATTAGTTGCAATATTCACCCACACACATTTATTGAACACTACTGTACACAAGATCTAATTATATGTTATGTCCTGTGAACACAGTTTTCTAAGACCTCTGGTCTCTCAGAAAGAGCCTTTCCATTCTTAATCTTTCAGTCATTGTATAAAATTGTACATGTCAGCTTTTTCCATTAGAATATGGGATCATGCTTTATTCATTTCTATATTCCCAGTGACTAACAAAATCCTATCACGTAATGAACTCTCAATGAATATTTGCCAAATGGATTGATTACTTAAGTCTCAGGCCTTGAGAAGCTTAT
>SJYW01046118.1:0-12662 GCA_006410735.1 Raphicerus campestris | reverse complement strand
TTTTTTTTTTTAGTTTAGTATTGGTATTTTTGACCTTTTAGTATTGATGTGTTTATAACTTTCTCTTTTATGATTATTCCCCTTCCTCATATTACCACCTATATGAAATATTACCTTTCATCCTAGGTCCCCTGGAAAACAACTCCCACTATTTTTTCTTGTTTTGTTTCTAAGTTAGAAGTGACTACCCCAGCCCCAACATTTTCTTTGTTTATGCTTTAGTAGTGACAATCAACACAGTCTGTATTGTCTTCCTCACTAATGATTTGTTTCTTCTAGAAAACTTTCCGAAAAACAAAATATTCAATACATTAAGCTTTTCTCTGAACTTTTTTGACACTATATATCTATATAATATATATTTTATACATATGTATTATGTAGTATATACAATGTATATACTACATATATGATATATATATATGTATGAATACTAATACATAATTGCTAATCAAAGTTAGCTTGGTGGCATAAATCAGTCGCCTGATTTTTCATACATATTCCTCAATGTATGAAACGTGGCACCCTGACAAAATGTAAACTTTTAGTCAGAGGGACCTATAAATTTGCCAAGTGAGCTAAAAGACAACTATTTAGCCAAACTTTGTGGCATGATAGGGGAAAACAGTAACAAACCCTAATGCTTAAATTCCAAGTTTTCAAGCTTAGTTTCATTCACTTCTCTGACTTTTTATTCATGTTTTGAGACTGTTGCATCCTGGCTGCTTCATTGTCCGCTCTTTCAATTAGATTTTTTTTCACAGCTACAGATACTGGGGCTGCAGTCTCTGCATCTTCATCATGCTCTATTCGAATGTATGTTTTCTTTTAATTCCATGTGACAAATTTCAGCAAAGTGACTTGCTTTCACTTAGAACTCTCTGCAGTTTTGGTCTATGGAAATTTAGATGAATCTCCATTGGCTTCCATAATCTAGGGAATAGATTATGGAGGATTGGAACTGAAATGGACTCTGACACTGTGTTAGTTATAAGAAAATACTGAAGCTGTATGTTGTATTTTCTCTGTGTGTGATTTAATAATCGGTTAGTATTTTAAAGGAATTCAAGGGCTTTTATCTTTATTCTTACACATTATAATGCCGCTCCACTGCCTTTAAAAAAGTGAGACAACCCAGTGGGATGGTACAGGGAGGGAGGAGGGAGGGGGGTTCAGGATGGGAAACACGTGTATACCTGTAGCAGATTCATGTTGATGTATGGCAAAACCAATATAATATCATAATTAACCTCCAATTAAAATAAATAAACATATTTTTTAAAAAAAATGAACAAAACTTCAGTGTGTATAATATTCTCAGTTCAACTTCCTTCCTTGATAATTTTGTTAATATTTCTATATTTTGCTCTGATGCTTTTTTTTTTTTTTCCTACCTTTCTTTTAAATTCTCCTGTTACTTGCTTTTTTGAGGTATATATTAGTTGCTCAATGTTGTCCAACTCTTTGAGACCCTATGGACAGTAGTCCACCAGGCTCCTGCAACCATGGAATTTTCCAGGCAAGAATACTGGAGTGGGTTGCCATTTCCTTCTCCAAGGGGTTTTCCTAACCAGCGATCAAAACCTGGTCTCCCGCATTGCAGACAGACCTTTTACCTTCTGAGCCTCCAGGGAAAGCCTGAGGTATATAGTTGTTTGTGATATTATGTAAGTTTCAGATGTACAACATAGTGATTCACAAGTTTTAAAGATTATACCCCATTTATAGCTATTATGAAATATTAGATATATTTTCTTTGCTCTATAATGTATCTGATAACTCATTTATTTTATTCGTAGTCATTTGTACCTCTTAATACCCATTGCTCTTTTGCAATTTCCCCTTCCTTTCTCCACTGGTAAGTGCTACTTCGTTCTCTATATCTGTGAACATTTCTTTTTTGTTATATTCTCTTATTTGTTGTATTTATAAAATTTCATATGTCTGATAACACAGTGTTTCTGTTTCCCTGACTTATATCACTAAGCATAATAATCTCCAAACCATCTATGTTGCAAATGATGAAATGTCATTCTTTGTTATGGTTAAGCAATATGCCATTGTGTATGTATACATCACATTTCTTTATTTATTCATCTGTTGACAGACATTTAGGTTGCTTCCATATCTTGGCCATTATAGATGATACTGTATGAACACTGGAGTGTATGTATCTTTTCCAATTAGTATTTTTAATGTTACTTTAAATGTTGATGCAATGTTTTCCAACTAATTGTAGATGATATGTTTTTTTGTTATTTCTAGATGATCAAAAATAATTTCTTTANAGATGATACTGTATGAACACTGGAGTGTATGTATCTTTTCCAATTAGTATTTTTAATGTTACTTTAAATGTTGATGCAATGTTTTCCAACTAATTGTAGATGATATGATTTTTGTTATTTCTAGATGATCAAAAATAATTTATTTATTATTAAAATTGAAAAATTAATAGGGCCTTAGTGTACATTGTTCTATATTCCTTTTACCTGGAACACATGGGCCTTTTCAAAGCATTTCAAGAACATTTTAAAATTTATATTTCAACTCATTTTATCCAATTTTTGGCTTCAATTACAGGGATACTTGTTTATATTTTGGGAAGCTTTTGTTGTCTATATCTACTATGGTCTTCCTGAATGCTTTAATCTTTGATTTTTTTTCACTCAATATAATTATTTAAACACGTTTTTCTATGTCACTAATTCAATTCTCATTTTTTGACAGAAAATTCCTGGGCAGTGGAGCCTAGTGGGCTATAGTCCATGGCGCTACAAGGAGTGAGACACGGCTGAGAAATTGAGCACACATTAATGTCTAGAAAAATATTTTATTTGTCCTCACATAATTGCCTTAACTTAGTAAAATATTCATAATATCATTATTTTTAACTTTGATTCATAATTTTATAGAATTCATGTTTGTATTCTAAAGTTTGTACATTTTCTTATATCATTGGGCCATTTTAAAATATCTAGGTTCTTCTATTTGTAAATTATGAATGATGAATAAAAATGGAAGAAATTTGTATCATGAAGACTGGGAATAATAATTAGACTAGGAATTTAATCAGATCAAAGTGTTGAATTAAAAATTGGGCACTTGTTAACTTTTTTTTTCATTTGGACTGTGACAAGGTTACATCATATATTATGAAATTGCTTTTTAAAAAATTGACATTTCCCCATAAAATCCTTTTACATTGAGACATTGAATGGACAAGCTCTAAGAAAAACTTAAGGCAATTTCACCATGACTAGACAGAGTCCTCATAACAACTATTTCAAGTATGCTCGTACTTTGAGCTTCCCTGGTGGCTCAGATGGTAAAGAATCTACCTACAATGCAAGAGACCTGGGTTCAAACCCTGGGTCAGGAAGATCACCTGGAGAAGGAAATGGCAAATCCACTCCAGTATTCTTGCCTGGAAAGTCCCACGGACAGAGGAGCTTGGGGGGCTGCAGTCCATAAGTTGCAAAGAGTCAGACATGACTGAGCAGCTAACACTTTAAAAAAACTTTCATGCTCTTATTTATCTGAATGGCTTATTCAGAAATTTGATGAAACTATAGTTCATAACTGTTTGAGTGTTAGGATTCCTTCAGGAGTTGAAATAGAACAAATAAAGGAATGTTTAATATGTGTCTTGCTTTACCAGAGCTAATTAGTACAGCACCATGTGCAAAATTATTTACATCATATTATCTTGGTGCAATGCAGTTTATACACTGACTATTTTTAAATCAAAATTTCTCATTTGAAAGATCTTTTTTTTAAGTAAGCCTGTTTTCAGAGACATTTTAGGTTTTCAACAAAATTGAGAGAAAGGTATAGAGATTTCTCATATACTCTCAGCTCTCATATACACATAGCCTCCTCTGTTATCAAAATCTCCTACCAGAGTGCTATATCTTTATGTTTTGAATCTACATTATTCAGCTTTATCATTCATAGCTTATTTTAGGATTCAATATTGGTGTTGTACATTCTAGGGATTTTGATAAGTTTATAATCATATGTAATATAATGATATGGTGGCCATAAAATGAGATGGTGGACCATTACAGTATTAAATAGGGTAGTTTTACTTCTCTTAATATCCTCTGTATTCCACTTGCTCATCCTTCCCTCAGCTCTAATTCCTGGAACTACCAATCTTTCTACTGTGCCATAGTTTTGCCTTTTTCAGAATGGGTGTGTTCTTGGTACAGCACAGTATGTAGCCTTTTCAGATTGTCTTCTCTCACTTACTAACATGCATTTAAGTTTCCTCTATGTATTTCCACGTCTCAACAGCTAATTTACTTTTAGCACCAAAAAGCATTACATTGTTTAATTATAACAATGATTATCTATTCATCCACTGAAAACTGTCTTGATTGCTTCCAGATTTTGCTAATTATGAATAAAGCTGCTATAAATATCTGTGTATGGGTTTTTTGTGGATAAACATTTCCAAATAGGGAAAGGAGTAGGTCAAGGCTGTATTTTGTCACCCTTCTTATTTAACTTATATGTGGAGTACATCATGAGAAATGCCAGGCTGGATGAAGCACAAGCTGGAATCAAGATTGCCAGGAGAAATATCAATAACCTCAGATATACAGATGACACCACACTATGGCAGAAAGTGAAGAACTAAACAGTCTCTTGATGAAAGTGGAAGAGGAGAGTGAAAAAGTCGGCTTAAAGCTCAACATTCAGAAAACTAAGATCATGACATCTGGTCCCATCACTTCATGGCAAATAGATTGGGAAACAGTGGCAGACTTCATTTTTTGGGACACGAAAATCATTGCAAATGGTGACTACAGCCATGAAATCAAAAGACACTTTCCTTGGAAGAAAAGTTATTACCAACCTAGGCAGTATATTAAAAGCAGAGACATTACTTTGCCAACAAAAGTCCATCTAGTTAAGGCTATGCTTTTTCCAGTAGTCATGTATGAATGTGAGAGTTGGACTATGAAGAAAGATGAGCACTGAAGAATGGATACTTTTGAACTGCAGTGTTTGAAAAGACTCTTGAGAGTCCCTTGGACTGCAAGGAGATCAAACCAATCAATTCTAAAGGAGATCAGTCATGAATAGTCATTGGAAAGACTGATGTTGAAGCTGAAACTCCAATACTTCAATACTTTGGCAACCTGATGCAAACAACTGACTTACTTGAAAAGACCCTGATGCTGGGAAAGATTGAAAGCAAGAGAAGAAGGGGACGACAGAAGATGAGATGGTTGGATGGCATCACAGACTCAATGGACATGAGTTTGAGTAAACTCCAGGCATTGGTGATTGTCGGTGTCCAGCCCCAGTGGATCCAGGGAATTCGAAGCGGAGATGGCGTCAGTGAGGAAAGATTTATTTATTCATTAATATGAAAATATAAGATTAGATTAAGAAGAAATAGTGTAGGAGGAAAATTAAGTGGAGAAAGAAGGTTGAATAACTTGAGTTGGGGGGAAGGCTAATAAAATCTCTGGATAAGAGATTTGCACCATCCACGAGGGGCCACCAGAGGGAANTTTTTTTTTTTAGTTTAGTATTGGTATTTTTGACCTTTTAGTATTGATGTGTTTATAACTTTCTCTTTTATGATTATTCCCCTTCCTCATATTACCACCTATATGAAATATTACCTTTCATCCTAGGTCCCCTGGAAAACAACTCCCACTATTTTTTCTTGTTTTGTTTCTAAGTTAGAAGTGACTACCCCAGCCCCAACATTTTCTTTGTTTATGCTTTAGTAGTGACAATCAACACAGTCTGTATTGTCTTCCTCACTAATGATTTGTTTCTTCTAGAAAACTTTCCGAAAAACAAAATATTCAATACATTAAGCTTTTCTCTGAACTTTTTTGACACTATATATCTATATAATATATATTTTATACATATGTATTATGTAGTATATACAATGTATATACTACATATATGATATATATATATGTATGAATACTAATACATAATTGCTAATCAAAGTTAGCTTGGTGGCATAAATCAGTCGCCTGATTTTTCATACATATTCCTCAATGTATGAAACGTGGCACCCTGACAAAATGTAAACTTTTAGTCAGAGGGACCTATAAATTTGCCAAGTGAGCTAAAAGACAATTATTTAGCCAAACTTTGTGGCATGATAGGGGAAAACAGTAACAAACCCTAATGCTTAAATTCCAAGTTTTCAAGCTTAGTTTCATTCACTTCTCTGACTTTTTATTCATGTTTTGAGACTGTTGCATCCTGGCTGCTTCATTGTCCGCTCTTTCAATTAGATTTTTTTTCACAGCTACAGATACTGGGGCTGCAGTCTCTGCATCTTCATCATGCTCTATTCGAATGTATGTTTTCTTTTAATTCCATGTGACAAATTTCAGCAAAGTGACTTGCTTTCACTTAGAACTCTCTGCAGTTTTGGTCTATGGAAATTTAGATGAATCTCCATTGGCTTCCATAATCTAGGGAATAGATTATGGAGGATTGGAACTGAAATGGACTCTGACACTGTGTTAGTTATAAGAAAATACTGAAGCTGTATGTTGTATTTTCTCTATGTGTGATTTAATAATCGGTTAGTATTTTAAAGGAATTCAAGGGCTTTTATCTTTATTCTTACACATTATAATGCCGGTCCACTGCCTTTAAAAAAGTGAGACGACCCAGAGGGATGGTACAGGGAGGGAGGAGAGAGGGGGGTTCAGGATGGGAAACACGTGTATGCCTGTAGCAGATTCATGTTGATGTATGGCAAAACCAATATAATATCATAATTAACCTCCAATAAAATAAATAAACATATTTTTTAAAAAAAATGAACAAAACTTCAGTGTGTATAATATTTTCAGTTCAACTTCCTTCCTTGATAATTTTGTCAATATTTCTATATTTTGCTCTGATGCTTTTTTTTTTTTTTTCCTACCTTTCTTTTAAATTCTCCTGTTACTTGCTTTTTTGAGGTATATGTTAGTTGCTCAATGTTGTCCAACTCTTTGAGACCCTACGGACAGTAGTCCACCAGGCTCCTGCAACCATGGAATTTTCCAGGCAAGAATACTGGAGTGGGTTGCCATTTCCTTCTCCAAGGGGTTTTCCTAACCAGCGATCAAAACCTGATCTCCCGCATTGCGGACAGACCTTTTACCTTCTGAGCCTCCAGGGAAGGCCTGAGGTATATAGTTGTTTGTGACATTATGTAAGTTTCAGATGTACAACATAGTGATTGACAAGTTTTAAAGATTATATCCCATTTATAGCTATTATGAAATATTAGATATATTTTCTTTGCTCTATAATGTATCTGATAACTCATTTATTTTGTTCATAGTCATTTGTACCTCTTAATACCCATTGCTCTTTTGCAGTTCCCCCTTCCTTTCTCCACTGGTAAGTGCTACTTCGTTCTCTATATCTGTGAACATTTCTTTTTTGTTATATTCTCTTATTTGTTGTATTTATAAAATTTCATATGTCTGATAACACAGTGTTTCTGTTTCCCTGACTTATATTACTAAGCATAATAATCTCCAAACCATCTATGTTGCAAATGATGAAATGTCATTCTTTGTTATGGTTAAGCAATATGCCATTGTGTATGTATACATCACATTTCTTTATTTATTCATCTGTTGACAGACATTTAGGTTGCTTCCATATCTTGGCCATTATAGATGATACTGTATGAACACTGGAGTGTATGTATCTTTTCCAATTAGTATTTTTAATGTTACTTTAAATGTTGATGCAATGTTTTCCAACTAATTGTAGATGATATGATTTTTGTTATTTCTAGATGATCAAAAATAATTTATTTATTATTAAAATTGAAAAATTAATAGGGCCTTAGTGTACATTGTTCTATATTCCTTTTACCTGGAACACATGGGCCTTTTCAAAGCATTTCAAGAACATTTTAAAATTTATATTTCAACTCATTTTATCCAATTTTTGGGCTTCAATTACAGGGATACTTGTTTATATTTTGGAAAGCTTTTGTTGTCTATATCTACTATGGTCTTCCTGAATGCTTTAATCTTTGATTTTTTTTCACTCAATATAATTATTTAAACACGTTTTTCTATATCACTAATTCAATTCTCATTTTTTTGACAGAAAATTCCTGGGCAGTGGAGCCTAGTGGGCTATAGTCCATGGCGCTACAAGGAGTGAGACACGGCTGAGAAATTGAGCACACATTAATGTCTAGAAAAATATTTTATTTGTCCTCACATAATTGCCTTAACTTAGTAAAATATTCATAATATCATTATTTTTAACAACTTTGATTCATAATTTTATAGAATTCATGTTTGTATTCTAAAGTTTGTACATTTTCTTATATCATTGGGCCATTTTAAAATATCTAGGTTCTTCTATTTGTAAATTATGAATGATGAATAAAAATGGAAGAAATTTGTATCATGAAGACTGGGAATAATAATTAGACTAGGAATTTAATCAGATCAAAGTGTTGAATTAAAAAGTTGGGCACTTGTTAACTTTTTTTTTTTCATTTGGACTATGACAAGGTTACATCATATATTATGAAATTGCTTTTTAAAAAATTGGCATTTCCCCATAAAATCCTTTTACATTTAGACATTGAATGGACAAGCTCTAAGAAAAACTTAAGGCAATTTCACCATNATTGAATGGACAAGCTCTAAGAAAAACTTAAGGCAATTTCACCATGACTAGACAGAGTCCTCATAACAACTATTTCAAGTATGCTCGTACTTTGAGCTTCCCTGGTGGCTCAGATGGTAAAGAATCTACCTACAATGCAAGAGACCTGGGTTCAAACCCTGGGTCAGGAAGATCACCTGGAGAAGGAAATGGCAAATCCACTCCAGTATTCTTGCCTGGAAAGTCCCATGGACAGAGGAGCTTGGGGGGCTACAGTCCATGANGTGTATAAGAGACAGTAACAACTCTTTCAAGTATGCTCGTACTTTGAGCTTCTCTGGTGGCTCAGATGGTAAAGAATCTACCTACAATGCAAGAGACCTGGGTTCAAACCCTGGGTCAGAAAGATCACCTGGAGAAGGAAATGGCAAATCCACTCCAGTATTCTTGCCTGGAAAGTCCCACGGACAGAGGAGCTTGGGGGGCTGCAGTCCATANAGACCTGGGTTCAAACCCTGGGTCAGGAAGATCACCTGGAGAAGGAAATGGCAAATCCACTCCAGTATTCTTGCCTGGAAAGTCCCATGGACAGAGGAGCTTGGGGGGCTACAGTCCATGAGTTGCAAAGAGTCAGACATGACTGAGCAGCTAACACTTTAAAAAAACTTTCATGCTCTTATTTATCTGAATGGCTTATTCAGAAATTTGATGAAACTATAGTTCATAACTGTTTGAGTGTTAGGATTCCTTCAGGAGTTGAAATAGAACAAATAAAGGAATGTTTAATATGTGTCTTGCTTTACCAGAGCTAATTAGTACAGCACCATGTGCAAAATTATTTACATCATATTATCTTGGTGCAATGCAGTTTATACACTGACTATTTTTAAATCAAAATTTCTCATTTGAAAGATCTTTTTTTTAAGTAAGCCTGTTTTCAGAGACATTTTAGGTTTTCAACAAAATTGAGAGAAAGGTATAGAGATTTCTCATATACTCTCAGCTCTCATATACACATAGCCTCCTCTGTTATCAAAATCTCCTACCAGAGTGCTATATCTTTATGTTTTGAATCTACATTATTCAGCTTTATCATTCATAGCTTATTTTAGGATTCAATATTGGTGTTGTACATTCTAGGGATTTTGATAAGTTTATAATCATATGTAATATAATGATATGGTGGCCATAAAATGAGATGGTGGACCATTACAGTATTAAATAGGGTAGTTTTACTTCTCTTAATATCCTCTGTATTCCACTTGCTCATCCTNTTCATAGCTTATTTTAGGATTCAATATTGGTGTTGTACATTCTAGGGATTTTGGTAAGTTTATAATCATATGTAATATAATGATATGGTGGGCCATAAAATGACATGGTGGACCATTACAGTATTAAATAGGGTAGTTTTACTTCTCTTAATATCCTCTGTATTCCACTTGCTCATCCTTTCCTCAGCTCTAATTCCTGGAACTACCAATCTTTCTACTGTGCCATAGTTTTGCCTTTTTCAGAATGGGTGTGTTCTTGGTACAGCACAGTATGTAGCCTTTTCAGATTGTCTTCTCTCACTTACTAACATGCATTTAAGTTTCCTCTATGTATTTCCACGTCTCAACAGCTAATTTACTTTTAGCACCAAAAAGCATTACATTGTTTAATTATAACAATGATTATCTATTCATCCACTGAAAACTGTCTTGATTGCTTCCAGATTTTGCTAATTATGAATAAAGCTGCTATAAATATCTGTGTATGGGTTTTTTGTGGATAAACATTTCCAAATAGGGAAAGGAGTAGGTCAAGGCTGTATTTTGTCACCCTTCTTATTTAACTTATATGTGGAGTACATCATGAGAAATGCCAGGCTGGATGAAGCACAAGCTGGAATCAAGATTGCCAGGAGAAATATCAATAACCTCAGATATACAGATGACACCACACTATGGCAGAAAGTGAAGAACTAAACAGTCTCTTGATGAAAGTGGAAGAGGAGAGTGAAAAAGTCGGCTTAAAGCTCAACATTCAGAAAACTAAGATCATGACATCTGGTCCCATCACTTCATGGCAAATAGATTGGGAAACAGTGGCAGACTTCATTTTTTGGGACACGAAAATCATTGCAAATGGTGACTACAGCCATGAAATCAAAAGACACTTTCCTTGGAAGAAAAGTTATTACCAACCTAGGCAGTATATTAAAAGCAGAGACATTACTTTGCCAACAAAAGTCCATCTAGTTAAGGCTATGCTTTTTCCAGTAGTCATGTATGAATGTGAGAGTTGGACTATGAAGAAAGATGAGCACTGAAGAATGGATACTTTTGAACTGCAGTGTTTGAAAAGACTCTTGAGAGTCCCTTGGACTGCAAGGAGATCAAACCAATCAATTCTAAAGGAGATCAGTCATGAATAGTCATTGGAAAGACTGATGTTGAAGCTGAAACTCCAATACTTCAATACTTTGGCAACCTGATGCAAACAACTGACTTACTTGAAAAGACCCTGATGCTGGGAAAGATTGAAAGCAAGAGAAGAAGGGGACGACAGAAGATGAGATGGTTGGATGGCATCACAGACTCAATGGACATGAGTTTGAGTAAACTCCAGGCATTGGTGATTGTCGGTGTCCAGCCCCAGTGGATCCAGGGAATTCGAAGCGGAGATGGCGTCAGTGAGGAAAGATTTATTTATTCATTAATATGAAAATATAAGATTAGATTAAGAAGAAATAGTGTAGGAGGAAAATTAAGTGGAGAAAGAAGGTTGAATAACTTGAGTTGGGGGGAAGGCTAATAAAATCTCTGGATAAGAGATTTGCACCATCCACGAGGGGCCACCAGAGGGAAGGAAAGGGAGAAAAGGAGCAGGAGAGAGACACGGGGGGAGCCAACTTCCCAAGAACCTAGGCCGAGACTAGTCCGAGAAACTGGTCCATCCTTTATTGTTCAAAAGGTCTTTTATGCTTTTGATAAAATATGAATCTCAGTGGGTACACAGTTATGCAGTGTTAACAGCCCCCCCTCCTTTTTTTTTTGATAAGGGTTTGTCAACTAGAAGACTTGTTTGTGTTGATCTTCCCAAGGTCTGGCGCCACTCTCAGAAAAGCACTAAAGTTACATTCTTACATAGCAAAGATACAGCAACTTATAACAAATAAAGGGAGTACAGTGATTTACAGCAAAAGAGAAGAAATTAACTCAAAAGTCTAGCGTTGCTAACATCAAAGCTACTACATATCTTTTTCTACGTCCTGCTTACATTGAGTCACGTCCTTCCAGGTGTCTAAAAGATAAAGAATATGAAGGTCTGACAGCAATCTTTGAGTCAACAGTGAAAACCCATCACTAATATGATTTTTAACTCTTTAGAAAAGGCTCTGTGTCTTTAAGATGCTTTCAGGCATTGTGCCTCCCGTGCTGAGGGGCTGTAAGCCATTCACAAGCTGTAAGGAGTCCGGGAAAAACCAGTTAGGCAAGCTAAAGAGCTATCAGAAAGGGTTCAACTGAAACATCCCTTTCAAATGCAGAAGACACTTGAAGTTTGATCATGCCCTGCGTATGCCAGACTTCCTTCCACGTGACCCTGTCACAGGCGGGATTCCTCACACTGGCTCCTGGCAGGTGATGGACAAAGAGGCCTGGCATGCTGCAGTCCATGGGGCCACAAAGAGTTGGAAACAATTGAGCAAATGAACTGAATTGACTGAACTGAACTGAAATATTTCCAACTCCTTTGGGAAAATACCACATAGTGCATAGTGGATTGTATGTTCAGAGTATTTTAGGTTTGTTAAAAACTGGCAAACTCTCCTCCAACATGATCATACCATTTTGCATTCCCATCAATAGCAATACTGTCTCTCAACCTTGACAGCATTGGTTTTTGTCAGTGTTCTGGATTTTGGCCATTCTAATAGCTGTGAAGGAGAAAAGGAAAGATATATGCATCTGAGTGCAGAGTTCCAAAGAATAGCAAGGAGAGATAGGAAAGCCTTCCTCAGCGATCAATGCAAAGAAATAGAGGAAAACAAC
>SJYW01046117.1:0-13259 GCA_006410735.1 Raphicerus campestris | reverse complement strand
TAGACAGCATATTAAAAAGCAGAGACATTACTTTGTCAACAAAGGTCCTTCTAGTCAAGGCTATGGTTTTTCCACTAGTCATCTATGGATGTGAGTTGGACTAAAGAAAGCTGAGCACCGAAGAACTGATGCTTTTGAACTGTGGTGTTGAAGACTCTTGAGAGTCCCTTGGACTGCAAGGAGATCCAACCAGTCCATCCTAAAGGAGATCAGCCCTGGGTGTTCATTGGAAGGACTGATGCTGAAGCTGAAACTGTTAATACTTTGGCCACCTGATGTGAAGAGCTGATTCATTTGAAAAGACCCCAGTGCTGGGAAAGATTGAGGGCTGGAAGAGAAGGGGAAAACAGAGAATGAGATGGTTGGAAGGCATCACTGACTCAATGGACATGAGTTTGGAAAGACTCCGGGAGTTGATGATGGACAGGGAGGCCTGGTGTACTGAGGTTCATGGGGTCACAAAGCATTGGACATGACTGTGCGACTGAACTGAACTGAACTGAATCTGTCTTGTGTCAATTTTATTACAGAACTCAAGGTTCTGTAATAAGAGAAAATTTATTACTGAACTCCACAGAACTCAAGGAATGTTGAGGGAGAAACTTCGCCCCTCCCTGATAAGCTGAAGTCTTTATAATGTCCTGTATAGCTTTGCAATCTCAAAAATGATGGAATGATCTCTGTTCATTTGCAAGACAAACCATTTAATATCACAGTAATCCAAGTCTATGCCCCAACCACTAATGCTGAAGAAGTGGAAGTTGAATGGTTCTACGATGACCTACAAGACCTTCTAGAACTAATACCCCCAAAAGATGTCCTTTTCATCATAGGGGATTAGAATGCAAAAGTAGGAAGTCAAGAGATACCTAGAATAACAGGCAAATATGGCCTTGGAGTACAAAATGAAGCAGGGCAAAGGCTAATAGAGTTTTGCCAAGAGAATGCACTGGTCATAGCAAACTCTCTTCCAACCACACAAGGGACAACTCTACACATGGACATCACCAGATGGTCAATGTTGAAATCAGATTGATTATATTCTTTGCAGCCAAAGATGGAGAAGCTCTATACAGTCAGCAAAAACAAGACTGGGAGCTGACTGTGGCTCAGATCATGAACTCCTTATTGCAAAAATCAGACTTAAATTGAAGAAAATAGGGAAAACCACTAGACCATTCAGATAGGACATAAATCATATCTCTTACAGTTATAAGTGAAAGTGACAAATAGATTCAAGGGGTTAGATCTGATAGACAGAGTGCCTGAAGAACTATGGATGGAGGTTTATGACATTGTACAAGAGACAGTGATCAAAACCATCCCCAAGAAAAAGAAATGTCAAAAGGCGAAATTGTTCTCTGAGGAAGCTTAAAAATAGATGAGAAAAGAGAAGTGATAGGCAAAGGAGAAAAGGAAAAATAAACTCATCTGAATGCAGAGGTCCAAATAATAGCAAGGGGACATAAGAAAGCTGTCCTCAGTGATCAGCGTGAAGAAATAGAGGATAATAATGGAATGGGAAAGACTAGAGATCTCTTCAAGAAAATTAGAGATACCAAGGGAACATTTCATGCAAAGATGGGCACAATAAAGAACAGAAATGGTATGGACCTAATAGAAGCAGAAGATATTTAGAAGAGGGGGCAAGAATACACAGAACTATACAGAAAAGATCTTAACGATCCATAACCATGATGGTGTGATCACTCACCTAGACCAGACATTCTGGAATGTGAAGTCAAGTGGGCCCCATGAAGCAACACTATGAACAAAATTAATGGAAGTGATGGACTTCCAGTGGAGCTATTTCAAATCCTAAAAGATGATGCTGTGAAAGTGCTGCATTCAATATGCCAGCAAATTTGGAAAACTCAGCAGTGGCCATAGGACTGGAAAAATGTCAGTTTTCATTCCAATTCCAAAGAAAGGCAGTACCAAAGAATGTTCAAGCTATGGCACAACTGCACTCATCTCACATGCTAGCAAAGTAATGTTCGAAATTCTCCAAGTCAGGCTTCCACAGTATATGAACCGTGAACTTCCAGATGTTCAAGCTGGATTTAAAAAAGGCAGAGGAACCAGAGATCAAATTGTCAACATCCGTTGGATCATCAAAAAAGCAACAGAGTTCCAGAAAAACATCTATTTCTGCTTTATTGGTTATGCAAAAGCCTTTGACTGTGTGGATCACAACAAACTGTGGAAAATTCTGAAAGAGATTGGAATACCAGACCACCCAACCTGCCTCCTGAGAAATCTGTATGCAGGTTAGGAAGCAACAGTTAGAATTGGACATGGAAGATGAGACTGGTTCCAAATTGGGAAAAGAGTATGTCAAATCTATATATTGTCATCCTGCTGATTTAACTTATATCCAGAGTACATCATGTGAAATGCCAGGCTGGATGAAGCACAAGCTGGAATCAGAAGGCAAGGAGAAATATCAATAACCTCAGATATGCAGATGACACCACCCTTATGGCAGGAAGTGAAGAGAAACTGGAGTCTCTTGAAGATGAAAGAGGAAAGTGCAAAAGCTGGCTTAAAACTCAACATTCAGAAAACTAAGATCATGGCATCTGGTCCTATCACTTCATGGGAAATAGATGGGGAAATAATGGAAACCATGGCAGACTTTATTTTGGGGGGCTCCAAAATCACTGCAGATGGTGACTACAGTCATGAAATTAAAAGATGCTTGCTCCTTGGAAGAAAAGTTATGACCAACCTGGACAGCATATTAAAAAGCAGAGACATTACTTTGCCGACAAAGGTCCATATAGTCAAAGCTATGGTTTTACATTGGTTCTGTATATATAAAAGATTTGGACTATAAAGAAAGCTGAGTGCTGTTAGCTGATGCTTTTGAACTGTGGTGTTGGAAAGGACTCTTGAGAGTCCCTTGGACTGCAAGGAGATCCAACCAGTCCATACTAAAGGAAATCAGTCCTGAATATTCATTGGAAGGAATGATGCTAGAGCTGAAGCTCCAATCCTTTGGCCACCTGATGTGAAGAACTGACTTATTGGAAAAGACCCTGATGCTGGGCAAGATTGAAGGCAGGAAAAGGGGACAAAGGAGGATGAGATGGTTGGATGGCATCACCGACTTGATGGACATGACTTTGAGCAAGCTCCAGGAGTTAGTGATGGACAAGGGAGCCTTGTGTGCTGCAGTCCATGGGTTGCAAAGAGTTGGACATGATTAAGTGACTCAACTGAACCAAACTGATAGCTTTGCAATTCTGATTCTGTAATTTTCTTTCAAAGATACACTTTCTAGAGGAATTTATTTTTAAATTCTTTATAAAGTAAGTGATATTTTTGGAATGAGAGTAAGCAGAGTAATTTAATTAGAATGTCTCATTTTTTATTTTTTTCTCCACCAATATCAATTGATGGAGGAAATATGACATTTCCAGGCAGCTGATCTTGATTCTACGTGTGTATGTAGTGGGTGGTGGTGTTTGGGAAAGTAGGCAATTTGTTGTTTATGATTGGCAAAACTCTTTCCTAGTAATTTCAGAAAATGTTTTGGAATGTTGCAAAGATTATATAAAAATCCTTTAGTCTATACCCACTCCTCTGTAAATAATTCACAGGGTTGATTTGGAATGCACCCTGTCCAATGACATTTTTGTAAACACCAATCACTCTGAATTTGCTGTAGCAACTAATGCAATATTCACTAGAAGATTTTTGTTTAAACATTTTCCTGGGCGAAGATGTGTTAGAGTTTCTCAAACTTTAGCTTGTATAGAGATCACCTAGAAATAGGTTTAAAAATAGCGATATTGGATCTCGTGTCTCTCTCCCAATTCTGCACCAGGAAATATAGATGATGGATTCCAGGAAATGTCATTCTTAACAAGTGCACCTAAGTAACCCTCCAAGAATGACAATGGATGCCTCTGAGAGATGTTCATTCAGAGGTTTTATGTGATTGGTCAGGTAGTCCAGTCACTTACCTATAATTGTGCAGCTGTATCATTTTAAAGAGGAAGTGTCAACTCTAGCCAATTTATTTTTAAAATAAACATTTCCAATATAGAAGTGATAGTAATAATTAGAATATATCTTGTTTTTATTATGCATCACACTTTTATTATGCATTTAACTTTAGTCCTTTAACCTTCAAAGTAACCCATCCAATAGGTATGGTTATTGTGTCCATTATATAGAGAAGGAAACTGAAGACTGTGGAGGTTGTGGAAGATAATTGAGAGTACTTATTCAATGTCACACAGCAAGTAAGTTCCGGAGTCACAGCTGGCAGATACCTACCTTATCTCATGTGCTTTGTTCCCTTCTACTTTTTCCCTTTTCTCTCCTTTCCTTCTCTTCCTTCCTTCCTTTACTCTCTCTCTCTTTCTTGTGAGAGATGATAAAAATTTCCTCAACTTTATTAGGATCCCTTGTGCGGTCTGAAAATTAAACTCATAAAGACCAGTTATGACAAGATAAAAGCATACATATTTATTTACTGTAACTTTTACATGACATGGAAGTCTTCGTAAGGAAATGAAGACCCACAGAAACTCTTAGACATGAGTGTTTTGTGCTGGGTTTGATGAAGAGTGGACGGTTGTGGAGGAATGGGATAGGTTAAGGAATATGAGATAACTGTAGCAAACTGGGAAAGGCTTATCAAGGCTTGTCTGTTAGGATTCTTCTTGTCTTTGTCTTCGGAGATAAGGATGCGTGTTTCTTCCAGATATTGGGAGGATACCTCTCCTGGGAGAGTTTTATGACCTGTTTCAGAGAAGAAGGATATGGATGGTGAGGATGTCAGAATAACCTTCTGCGGCTGTTTTCTTAAATTCCTTTAGCTTAAGACATTCAGTACATCAAAGTGTCATATTTGGTAGTGTGCCCTGAATCCCATTACTTTTTTCTTTCTTTTGCCACCTAGTAATTAGTTTTTACTTTCCCATGTTCTGTATGCCATGTAGGCCATACCTTAAACTTTACACAAGTGTTTGCCACATAGCTTTGGCCTACCTTTATGAAGACAGAGCAAATTAGCTCCCCAGGGCAGATAGGAACTAGCTTTCTGCCCAATGTCTCTTTCCTGCCATCTGTGTTATATCTACAATCATAAATGTCAGAGGTGGGCCTCAACAGACATTATACAGACGCCAAGGAAAGAGAAGGAAAAAAAAGGATTGTATCTTGATTTATATGATAGCTAAAAAAAATGCAGCTAAAAAAAAAGAGAGAAGGTATTCCATTTTTTCCTACCTTTCACTGAAAGAACCATAACATAAAAATGAAGCCATTTTCTCTGTTGTTTTAAAATTGACCATTTTGCATTAGAGCGATCACTGGAAAATGATTAAATAAATTATACATGGGAAATTATCAATCAATAAGATGATTTTTTTTCAAATAATTCAGCATATGAGAAAATCATTCTTCTATATTAGGTGAAAAATGATGTGATAAAGTCAACATCTGAAAAGAAATAGCTGAAGCTTTCCTATGACTTTCTTAGAGTTTGTATTGAAAGGGATTTTTATTTTATTTTTTTATTTCCCATATTTTCCAAGTTCTTTTCTTGGTATTTGGGTATTGTTTTATAATCAGAAAAAAAGATATTATAGTTTTTAATAGTATAGTTTACAGTGAGACAGGTACTATTTCACATCCAAACCATTGCCCTTTAAAATAAAAATTGTTTATTGAGCTTGCTTTCAAATTAAACTGGGGTAAAGACTGGTAAATTCAAAAGCAGGACAAGCACACAGTGGATAAGAAAATGGATGAGGTGGGGTGGGCGGGCAAGCAGGAACTGAAGAATTTCTTATCGATCATGTCCTCCCTAAAACTAGGAATTGTATGTTCTGTCTTGTCCACATTGATGGTACCCAGCATGGGTGCTGAAAAAATGTGACTCAAATGAGTAGGGAATAAATAGCAGATTTGATCATGTGTGGGAAGACTGCCTGCATTTCTACTTCAGAGGACAAGACATTACTGTATCTCTTAGGAATCTTAAAAACTGTAAAATGCCTATAGAATTCTGACTGATCTGACCATGGCACATCATTTTTGGTTACTTACTCAATTAAAAACTTCCCAGACTGATTTCTTCCACTTCTTGCCATATTTCTGAGCATCTTCCTCAGACATAAGATGGTAGAATCACAGGTAGAGAAAAGCAGTAACAATAGTCTAGACCAAATAATTAGGGAGGAAGGGGAATTCATTCACTGTCATGAATTATGCATTCAAGTGACTTTTTTGATCACTGACAGTTTGAATCATCTATATGAGTTAAGCATGCATCACTTTAGTGCAGTTTACTTTAGGAGTTTCAGAAGGAAAACAAATTGCATTATTTCCAGTGTAAACAGAAAACAATAGATAGAAAACCAATAAATAACACCCATATAATTATAGCTGATCCAGAACATGAATAGCAATCAGCCTGCAGCCACATGCTTTCCCTAGAAAAGAAGATTGAGTTGGTGATGGGCATTGAATGGTGTTGCTCCAAGCCATTAGAAGGTTGAAGTGACATAGTCAATTTCATTGTCATATTAAAAGCAGAGCCTCCTAGCTAAGGATAGGCTTGATTGTTTAAGCATATCACCATGTGTCAAAATTCCTAATTGATTTCCTGCTCATTAAAGCTGTTATGCTTTTTCAAGGCCAGATTGCTGGCTGTGCATACTTGAGTGCTCACGACTAGAGGAACTTGCTTCAGAATCTATAAACTAACAAATGACTAATAGAAAGCAGAATGTAAAGCTAGTGCAAGTCGTTTAGATGTATTTCTTAGTATAGTATTCTATGTAGGTCATATGTGGCAATCAAGTATCTTATCCTAAATTCTAATAAAGACATTTTAAAACTAGAAATACTCTTGAATATGACTAAATTTCAAGGCCCTTTTCTTCCTGTTGTATTTTCCTCTCTGTTTAATCTTGCAACAGAATGAATTTCTTATTTTACAGTTTTGATATATTTTACATACATATACACACAAACATATATTAAATCCCTTGTTAATTTGATTTTGAAAATAAAAACTTAAAATAAGTCTGAGCATTATATATGAATTTTCTCATTGATTGAGGAAGATTATACAACTTAGCATATTAACTTTTTCAAGAAGACAAATTTTGTTTAAAAATATACAAATGTATTTAAAGAGAGAAGCTCAAAATTTATTTTGGTCCGTAATTTTAGACATGTTTTCCCTTTACAATTCTTTTCTTTCCCTAAAAAGCAAACAATGCTGTTTAAACAGCAAATATTGTTGTTCCTCTGATTTTTTTTTCCATGTTATGGTTAATGAATTTAAAGGTCTTTATGACAAGTGATTTTCTATTTGCTTTTGCTGTTGCTATTTGTTTCTCCTTTAATGAACCAAACATGGCTCAAATGTTTGGTAGCAAAATATAATTTCTTGAGCTTGACCATTTGTATTCTCACAACTGTAAGTTAATTTTGACTTTGGGGTTTATCTGCAGAGTCATTGATTGAACTAAGACTNTGAAAGAACCATAACATAAAAATGAAGCCATTTTCTCTGTTGTTTTAAAATTGACCATTTTGCATTAGAGCGATCACTGGAAAATGATTAAATAAATTATACATGGGAAATTATCAATCAATAAGATGATTTTTTTTCAAATAATTCAGCATATGAGAAAATCATTCTTCTATATTAGGTGAAAAAATGATGTGATAAAGTCAACATCTGAAAAGAAATAACTGAAGCTTTCCTATGACTTTCTTAGAGTTTGTATTGAAAGGGATTTTTATTTTATTTTTTTATTTCCCATATTTTCCAAGTTCTTTTCTTGGTATTTGGGTATTGTTTTATAATCAGAAAAAAAGATATTATAGTTTTTAATAGTATAGTTTACAGTGAGACAGGTACTATTTCACATCCAAACCATTGCCCTTTAAAATAAAAATTGTTTATTGAGCTTGCTTTCAAATTAAACTGGGGTAAAGACTGGTAAATTCAAAAGCAGGACAAGCACACAGTGGATAAGAAAATGGATGAGGTGGGGTGGGCGGGCAAGCAGGAACTGAAGAATTTCTTATCGATCATGTCCTCCCTAAAACTAGGAATTGTATGTTCTGTCTTGTCCACATTGATGGTACCCAGCATGGGTGCTGAAAAAATGTGACTCAAATGAGTAGGGAATAAATAGCAGATTTGATCATGTGTGGGAAGACTGCCTGCATTTCTACTTCAGAGGACAAGACATTACTGTATCTCTTAGGAATCTTAAAAACTGTAAAATGCCTATAGAATTCTGACTGATCTGACCATGGCACATCATTTTTGGTTACTTACTCAATTAAAAACTTCCCAGACTGATTTCTTCCACTTCTTGCCATAGTTCTGAGCATCTTCCTCACACATAAGATGGTAGAATCACAGGTAGAGAAAAGCAGTAACAATAGTCTAGACCAAATAATTAGGGAGGAAGGGGAATTCATTCACTGTCATGAATTATGCATTCAAGTGACTTTTTTGATCACTGACAGTTTGAATCATCTATATGAGTTAAGCATGCATCACTTTAGTGCAGTTCACTTTAGGAGTTTCAGAAGGAAAACAAATTGCATTATTTTCAGTGTAAACAGAAAACAATAGATAGAAAACCAATAAATAACACCCATATAATTATAGCTGATCCAGAACATGAATAGCAATCAGCCTGCAGCCACATGCTTTCCCTAGAAAAGAAGATTGAGTTGGTGATGGGCATTGAATGGTGTTGCTCCAAGCCATTAGAAGGTTGAAGTGACATAGTCAATTTCATTGTCATATTAAAAGCAGAGCCTCCTAGCTAAGGATAGGCTTGATTGTTTAAGCATATCACCATGTGTCAAAATTCCTAATTGATTTCCTGCTCATTAAAGCTGTTATGCTTTTTCAAGGCCAGATTGCTGGCTGTGCATACTTGAGTGCTCACGACTAGAGGAACTTGCTTCAGAATCTATAAACTAACAAATGACTAATAGAAAGCAGAATGTAAAGCTAGTGCAAGTCGTTTAGATGTATTTCTTAGTATAGTATTCTATGTAGGTCATATGTGGCAATCAAGTATCTTATCCTAAATTCTAATAAAGACATTTTAAAACTAGAAATACTCTTGAATATGACTAAATTTCAAGGCCCTTTTCTTCCTGTTGTATTTTCCTCTCTGTTTAATCTTGCAACAGAATGAATTTCTTATTTTACAGTTTTGATATATTTTACATACATATACACACAAACATATATTAAATCCCTTGTTAATTTGATTTTGAAAATAAAAACTTAAAATAAGTCTGAGCATTATATATGAATTTTCTCATTGATTGAGGAAGATTATACAACTTAGCATATTAACTTTTTCAAGAAGACAAATTTTGTTTAAAAATATACAAATGTATTTAAAGAGAGAAGCTCAAAATTTATTTTGGTCCGTAATTTTAGACATGTTTTCCCTTTACAATTCTTTTCTTTCCCTAAAAAGCAAACAATGCTGTTTAAACAGCAAATATTGTTGTTCCTCTGATTTTTTTTTCCATGTTATGGTTAATGAATTTAAAGGTCTTTATGACAAGTGATTTTCTATTTGCTTTTGCTGTTGCTATTTGTTTCTCCTTTAATGAACCAAACATGGCTCAAATGTTTGGTAGCAAAATATAATTTCTTGAGCTTGACCATTTGTATTCTCACAACTGTAAGTTAATTTTGACTTTGGGGTTTATCTGCAGAGTCATTGATTGAACTAAGACTTGAACACATCTGGAGATCTAGCTGTATACAATATAGATAGGAAATTTTTGCATCTTTCCAAATTTAGAGAAATATATATATATATATCTCAGTTCAGTTCAGTTCAGTCGCTCAGCTGTTTCCAACTCTTTGCGACCCCATGAACCACAGCACGCCAGGCCTCCCTGTCCATCACCAACTCCCAGAGTCCACCTAAACCCATGTCCATTGAGTTGGTGATGCCATCCAACCATCTCATTCTCTGTCGTCCCCTTCTCCACCTGCGCTCAATCTTGCCCAGCATCAGGGCCTTTTCTAATGAGTCAGCTCTTCACATCACGTGGCCAAAGTATTGGAGTTTCAGCTTCAACATAAGTCTTTCCAGTGAACTCCCAGGACTGATCTCCTTTAGGAGGAACTTGTTGGATCTCCTTGCAGTCCAAGGGACTCTCAAGAGTCTTCTCCAGCACCACAGTTCAAAAGCATCAACTCTTTGGTGCTCAGCTTTCTTTGTAGTCCAACTCTCACATCCATACATGACCACTGGAAAAACCATAGCCTTGACTAGACAGACCTTTGTTGACAAAGCAATGTCTCTGCTTTTCAGCATGCTGTCTAGGTTGGTCATAACTTTCCTTCCAAGGAGCAAACGTCTTTTAATTTCATGGCTGCAATCACTATCTGCAGTGATTTTGGAGCCCAGAAAAATGAAGTGAGCCACTGTTTCCCCATCTATTGCCATGAAGTGATGGGACCAGATGCCATGATCTTCGTTTTCTGAATGTTGAGCTAAGTCAACTTTTTCACTCTCTTCTTTATGTATATATATAGAGTATGTGTGTGTGTTTGTGTGTGTGTCTGTGTCTGTGTATATCTTTGCCTCTTCATTAGGATTTTTGTGCTTTGCTAAATCTCCCTTATGCTATTTAGCATCTGTTACCATTATGAGTTGAAATGTGTCCTCTCCCCCCAAACAAGATATGTTGAAGTCCTATCCTCCAGTCCTCAGAATGTGTCCTTACTTAGAAATAGGGTTGTTATGGAGGTAATTAGTTAAGAAGTTGTCCTGAAGTGGGGCAAACCCCTAATCCAATATAATATATAATAAGACAGCCATGTAAAGACAGAAGGCACAGCGAACTCTCGTGACGATGAAGGCAGAGACTGGAGTTATACAGCTGCAAGCCCGGGAATGCCAATGATTGCTAATAACCATGAAGCTAGGAAGAGGCTAGGAAGGGTTCCTCCACAAGTTTCAGAGGGAGGATGACCCTGCTAACACCCTGATTTTGGACTTCTCAGGGTCCATAACTGCGAGAGAATAACTTTCTTTTGTTTTGAGTTACCTGGACTCCTGTTCCAACAGGAGTCTAAATCCAGTATTTGTAATCAATGCATTTTCCAGCATTGGTTATAAATATTCCTTGACTTATTGTTTTATAAGAACTATTCCATATGATTTCTCATTCTCTTTGTTCTAACTTGTTCAAAGCTTCTCTTTCCTTTCAGCCTCTGTCATATTGTTTCGTTTCCCCTTACAGCTATATATTACCCAGTTTAAATTCTCAACCCTGAAAGGCCATAAGGGATCAAATGATAATTGATCTAATGAAAGAGGCCTATCCGGATCTCTTTAGAAAGACATTTATGGCTGGAAACTCTTCGGATTTCTAGTTTATTGTTTCTAATTTGCGACTTGAGAACCACTACTATGTGTCATTGAGTTCTTAAAAAAAAATTATTTGGTTGTGTGGCATCTTAATTGTAATATGTGGGGTCTAGTTCCCTGACCAGGGATCAAACCTGCATTGGGAACACAGAATCTTAAACACTGGAACACCAGGGAAGTCCCTGCATCATTGAGTTCTGATGTGGTCCTGACATGGTGACAACAATGATGTAACTTAGGGTGGGTTAACCTCTCTGGGCAAGCACCTTCCCCTTGACCACAGTGATTGATTTTGGACAGGACCTGACCAAATTGGTTTACTCACAGTGAAGCTCAAGACTTTTGTTCCATGTTCAAGGGAAGAAAATGAAGCCTAGTTAAGAGTAGCCTTCTTGGATCAGGAGCAAGACAGAGGGTGAGGCAGTATCATGCAAGATGGAGCCTAGAGATGGAGTGACAACCCGCTCCTTTATGACATGTCTGGGTTACTGCATCAACTCTTGCTGGAAATCCAAAGTGTCCTGAATTTTTCCATTACTTTGAGGGAATTTATTCCTATGTGTTAAAGATCATTTGAGTTGGGAATTTACTTTTCTTGACAAGTAAAGTAAATCCTAATTGATGAAACAGAAAAAAAATTTATATTTCTCAGCTGTTCAGTCAATTGAATGAGGAAGTTGTTGCTCCCTTGAACCGCTGCTGCTGCTGCTAAGTCGCTTCAGTTATGTCCGACTCTGTGCGACCCCATAGCTAGGACTCTCAAATATACATTTAAATGCTTATTATAAATTTTTCCAAGCGTGAAATATCTATACATGAAACGTAGTCAAGTTTTTACTAGAAACAAGTAACACTTGAAGAAAAAAAGAAGATTCCAGATAAAACTTTCATTTCTATTAGGAAAAAGAGTTCAGATAAGAGATCTGACAATCAGTTTTTTAGTGTTCAATATCCAAACCCACAACTGTTGACTATCTTGACTTCTGTGGGAATGCACACATTTGCAACATTTCACTGTTAAGTTATAGGGAAGAACTGGTGCAAAATTAACCTAGAGGCAACCATCTGTGGTTCCTACAATTACAAAGGGCATAAAACACATCGGTTTTATGAGAGTTACCGGATTCCTAGTGAGGAGAGCTGGGGGACTCAGTTAAGCAGGTGGGTTAAAGGAATGTGTAACCAGGGCTTTCTGAATTAAATTTTTGAGAGTTCCAAAATTATGGTTCTAATTCCTAGTCAGGAAAGAATTCCTTCCCATTTCTTCTCTAGTGCAGAAATAAAGCTAGCCTTGAGATTGACAAAATTAATATGTTATTGGTCTTCTTAGACTTCTGAGTTCTGTGGCACTGGGGAGGCACCAACGATGCTGATTGGCCCTCAAACCCCTGAGGGCTAGGACCCTAATGATGACAGGAGTGTCACACAGCAGAGGAGAGGTCTTCACACATGGCCCAGTTATTTTACTAATGTCATATGTATACCTTGCTTGCGTGTGTTCATGCTAAGTTGCTTGAGTTGTATCTGACTGTTTGCGACCCAAGGGACTGTAGCCCTTCAGGCTCCTCTGTCCATGGGATTCTCCAGGCAAGAATACTGGAGTGGGTTGCCAATCCACAGGGTTTTCCTAAATGAGGAATTGAACTCATGTCTCTTATGTCTCCTGCATTGACAGGTGAGTTCTTTACCACTAGTGCCACCTGGGAAGCCCATGTGTACCTTAGGCAACCAATATGATAGGATATTTAACTAATATGCAGAGTACATGATGAGAAACGCTGGGCTGGAAGAAGCACAGGCTGGAATCAAGATTGCTGGGAGAAATATCAATAACCTCAGATACGCAGATGACAC
>SJYW01046112.1:200168-268082 GCA_006410735.1 Raphicerus campestris | reverse complement strand
AGAAACCAGGACAACATTGTAAAGCAATTATCCTCCTATTAAAAATACATTAAAAAATAAAGATCTGGAATAATTACCAATAGGAATGGGAATGGGTGAGCTGACCAGGAACCCCAAAACTAACTGATGACTGCTTTGGGGGCCCAGAAATGTAAAATCAATAGATTTTCCATGATGATTTCTTGACAAAAAACTGCTATGAACTCCATTGTGCTTTAATGCCAAGTTAAATTGTATTATTCATAGCATTATGTCCATAGATGTGAAAAATAATAGCAATGATAAGGAAGAGGGATACAATATCTTTAGCCTGAAGGCACCATGAATTCCTGGGCACCTGCCTTAGCTCAGCAGCCTTCAGAGGTCTGTAGCTCACAACTTGGGAACCGCTGATCTTCACAGTTCTTNATGATAAGGAAGAGGGATACAATGTCTTTAGCCTGAAGGCACCATGAATTCCTGGGCACCTGCCTTAGCTCAGCAGCCTTCAGAGGTCTGTAGCTCACAACTTGGGAACCGCTGATCTTCACAGTTCTTTCCAGCTGTATAATCTCATGACTTTGACCACGAGAGGGAAGGGTGTGTGGAGCTGTCAGAGGTGGGATGTTTTACAGCATGTTGCTTTCAGGGCACTGGCTGAAGCTGAGTCATCAGACATCTTCTGGGATGTGCCAGTGGTGCCCGCCTGCTCTGTGTTAGGTGACCCTGTAATTAGTGACATTACTCATTAATAACTAATTCAAGCTGATGATTAACAATTAGCAATCCTTAATTCAACATATAATTTGATCATAAATTACAAGGTACAGGGACCATTAGAGCCTGTTAGACTCTGAGAATTGAAAGGGCTGTCCTGGAAATGTATAGCTGTTGGAATCTCAAATTCTGTGTGCAAATGTATACAAAAGGAGAAGGTAATTTTTTTCCTGTAGAGGAAGAATGACTAGCTTACAGAGAGGAAATCTTTAAGTGAAGAGTCAGCTTTTCTTAGACTTGGAAATAACGCTGTCATTCCTGATAGCTCAGTTGGTAAAGAATCCACTTGCAGTGCAGGAGACCCCGGTTTGATTCCTGGGTCAGGAAGATCCACTGGAGAGGGGATAGGCTACCCACTCCGGTATTCTTGGGCTTCCCTTGTGGCTCAGCTGGTAAAATCTGCCTGCAATGTGGGAGACCTGGGTTTGATCCCTGGGTTGGGAAGATCCCCTGGAGAAGGGAAGGGCTACCCACTCCAGTATCCTGGCCTGAAGAATTCCATGGACTGTATAGTCCATGGGGTTGCAAAGAGTCAGACATGACTGAGTGACCTTCACTTTCACTTTGCTATGCATCAGCAAATATATTTTAGGAACTAACTGTGTGTTCAGCCTTGTGGGGGGAACTTCTGGGGGTGGAGGTTCATAATGATAGATTGCACGATCCTCTTAGGGGAGCTCCCGGACTAGTTGGAGACATAGGGCTCAAGTGTGCATAATCACACATTAGTGCAGGTAAATGCGGATTTGTCGAAGGCAGGGGAGCTTTGTGAGTGCAGTGGTTTTGGGTGTCTGTGCGTGTGCTCATTTGCTCCGTCATGACTGACTCTTTGTGACCCCATGGACTGTAGCCTGCCAGGCTCCTCTGACCATGGAGTTCTCCAGGCAAGAATACTGGAGTGGATTATCATTTCCTTCTTCAGAGAATCTTCTCGACCCAGGTATCCAACCCACATCTCTCGTGCCTCCTGCATTGGCAGGTGGATTCTTTATCACTGAGCAACCTGGAGTGGTTAGGAAAGTGGAATTTTCTATGTGCCTGCATTTGTCTTTTGTTTTACACAATACAAACCCATGTACACCTCTTACTAGCCCTACGAGATAAGTATTCCTACCCTTCTCATTTCACCGGTATGCTACTGAGGCGCAGGGGCAGCGCTTTATTCAAGGTTACACGTCCAGTAAGAGATGAATCTGGAATTTGGATATAGTGAGTTCAGCGTCTATGCCCTTCCACACTGTGCTCTTTCTTCTGGAAAGGGATGACTTGTTGAGTCTTGCAAGCTGCAGGGGATTTTCCCTGGCAAAGAATATGGGAGATGACACAATTCGAGGTCAGCTTAGAAAATGAGTGTGTTTAAAGCCTCCATGACTACCCTTGGGTTTGACAATCCCCTAGAAGGATTCATACCACTCAGAAAAGCAATCATGCTCATGGTTATGGATTATTTCAGTGAAAGAATACATATTAGAATCAGCCAAGCAAAAAGAGGCATATGGCTGAGTCCTGGAGAAACCAAGCATGAGCGTCTGGTTGTCCTCTCCCTGTGGAGTTGCACAGATAGTGCTTCAGTCTCCCAGAGGTATTGCCAACTGGGGAAGCTCACTGGAGCCTTGGTATTCCTGGTTTTTACTGGGAGTCAGTTCTGTAGGCATGGAGCACCCATGTGATTGAACTTGGCTACTAAGTCTCCACTCCTCCCCACCTCCCTCTGCAGAAGTTGAGCTAAGTACAGCATGACCCAAGGCCTCAATGATACCCTTATTGGGCAGGCTGTTCCAAGGGTTTAGTGGTTACTTCCAGGAGCCTGGCAAGGGTTAGTTCTTTCTTTGGGATGTGCAGAGTTTGGGCAACTCAAGTCCACTGAGTTCCTCTACTGATAGCACAGCAAAGATGTTGTAGGTGTTTAGGGTCAGGTGTGGAGACAAAGGTAGAGAATGTGCATTCAAAAATGAAGGGAAAAATAAAGTAGAGGGAAGATGGAAGACTGAGTAACTTGAAACAGGAGATCCACTTTGTGGAGAGACAAAAAGGAGTCCGGGCTCCATCCACTGATCCAATGAGCCAAAATGAATTTGAATAAAAAGCTAATTGGGAGAGATAAAAAGTATATTAGTGGTTGCCTAGGGGTGGGAGATGAGTGGTGAGAGAAATGACTGTTAATGAGAACAAACAGGGTTTAGGGGGTGTGATAAAAATGTTCCAAAAGTGATTTTGATGCTGATTGCACAACTCTGTGAACATACTATAATCTGTTGAATTGTAGGCTTTACGTAAATGGATTGTACGGAACGTGAATTCTACCTTAGGACCTGGTGGCCATTGACAGATAGCAGATGGCCAATCTTGCAACAAGATGAAGATAGTTAGATATTCATTCTTGGCTCAGAGTCTTGTGTGGTGTCCCCTTTGGGGAGCAGGGGAAGTGGCAGGACAAGACAACACAAGGAGATAAAACTGGGATCCAATTCCAGAGCAGCAGAAGTTGCCATGGTTGACTCAGAAGCAGGGATTCTGAAGCCATGGCATATCCTGGGCAGGAGTTGAATATCTCGCGCAGACAGACCCGCCATTACCATTGACCCACCTGGATGGTGTATATGATACTGACAAAGTGCAGTGCACTGTGGGTAAAGGACTGGGTGTGAAGACCACAGTGGTCAGCACTTGAATTTGAATATTGAAAGGAGAGTCAGTAAAGGCTTCTATCACAGGGGCCAAGGGAAGCCTGTCACAATTCAGGAAGAGAAGAATCACGGTAGAAAAACTAACCATCCTCCACCTTCTTTTCCTTCTCCTGACATTTTCCCAATAATAGGAATGACTTGCTCGATTTTGCCACCAACAGGGTCTGTGTCATTAGGCAGGTCAGTCACCATCTGCATAAATGAGCTTTTAATTTTCTTATCCATAAAACCTACCCAGCATTTGAAGGTATATTGTTCCTATAGTGGAAAATTTTCATAACAAAGCTCTTGGTCCCTCAGATGAAAAGCTCTAATTGTAAGCTCTCTCTGAGTTTATGGTGTGAGGTGTTGTAGATAATTAAATGTTTCGGTTAATAGAGTTCTACAGCAGAAGCAAGACACGGGAAAATTTACAGCTAAAAATCCTCTACAGGATTCTACTTGCTTTCTGCAGGGGGGCAGTCCTAGAGGAGTCCTGTTGATACAAAGTGTTGATTCAGTCAACACTGTGAGGTTTCATGCCTCTCTAGTTTCTGATGTACAGTAAAGTGAGTCAGTTATACATACACATATATCCACTCGTTTTTAGATTCTTTTCAGAGGATTCAGTAGATTTCCCTGTGCTATACAGTAAGTCCTTATTAGTTATCTTTTTTATATATAGTAGTAGCTATTTAGGGTCTGGTATGGAGACAAAGGTAGAGTAGTCCCAGCACCCCCCGTGTTGTCCCCACTTTGGCCCCTTTGGTAACCATAAGTTTATTTTCTACATCTGTGACTCTATTTCTGTTTTGTAAATAAGTTCATTTCTACCATTTTGTTAGATTCCACATGTAAGCAATATTATATACCTGTCTTTGACCTAATTCACTTAATATGATAATCTCTAGACCCATCCATATTGCTGTAAATGACATTATTTTATTCTTTTGATTAGTTGTACGTTGTATATATGTATCACATTTTCTTTATCCATTCATCTGTCAATGGACATTTAGATTGCTTCTGTGTACTAGCTATTATAAATAGTGCTGCAGTGAACATCGGGGTGTGCACCTTTTCAAATTATGTTTTCCTCCAGATATATGCCCAGGAGTGGGATTGATGGATCGTGTGGTAGCTCTGTTTTTAGTCTTATAAGGAACTCCATACTCTTCTCCATAGTGGCTGGACCAATTTACATTCCCACCAACAGTGTAAGAGGATTCCCTTTTAAGGAGAGGCATTTTTAATGCCATGGGGATTGACAGAGAAAAAAAAAGGAACCACATTTGCTAAGTCAGTCTCTTGAGGGAGGCTGTTCATTATAGAATGAACTACGCTTTTACAATGGTGAACACACTGCTTTTGGGAAATTAATGGTATTTCTTGACATCAACTCTGTACCTTCAGTGCCATCTGAGTAGATCAATTTTTCTTTCTGTGTGACGCACTGATATTGCTGCTAGACACTTTTCCTTTGGAAGCAAAATTCCTAGGCAGTGCCCTGGAGCGAGAGTGGAGCTTGTAGGGTGACTATTCTAGGCACTGACAAGCATCATCTTGCCTCCATCAACCAAAGTGTGTTGTGACAGCTCACGGCAGCCACATAGGTGAATCTGAATAGCTGGGAAGGTTTTCTTCCTCACCCACAGAGAGGTTGAGTCTGGTGGGCTACCAAGAGCAGGTAGTTTCACTTTGAAAAGTGAAAGAGTTCACCACTCTGTCATGTCCGACTCTTTGCGACCCCATGTACTGTTGTAGCCTGCCAGGCTCCTTCGTCCATGGAATTTTCCAGGCAAGAATATCAGCATGGGTTGCCATTTCCTTCTCCAGGGGATCTTTCTGACCCAAGGATTAAACCCAGGTCTCCCACACTGCAGGCAGACTCTTTACCATCTGAGCCACCAGGGAAGCCAGATTTTTTTTAAAATGGGAGACACTTTATCTCTGAGTTAAATGTCTTATTCCTGAGTTATTCCTGGACATGAATAGGGCAGCAGCAGTACTATTAATTTTAGCAAATTGATCTGGTGGGGAAGCAACAGTAGGACTCAGGTTCCGCTTTGGTTGGAGCTGGATGGGTGTGATTTCAGGTATGTCGGGAGAAGTAGGCTCCATCTTTTAATTCTAATAGCTTGAATCCCTCCTTTTTGATGATTCCAGACTGTATTGTCTTCTGGGTTCTTTCTCTTTCGTTTTATTTATGTATTGGCTTCGGCTGCTCTGGGTCTTCATTGCAGTGCTCGGGCATCTCGTTGTGTTGTCTTCTTTTGTTCCAGAGCAGAGCTTCAGAGCATGTGGGCTTCGGTAGCTGTGGTGCAGGGGCTTAGTTGCCCTGCAGCATGTGGGGTCTTCCCAGACCAGGAGCTGAACCTGTGTCCCCCACATTGGCAGGCAGATTCTTAATCACTGGACCACCAAGGAAGTCCTTCTGGGCTATTTTATATTCCTTCTTTCCCCTGCCCTTTCTTCTCATTCCTTTTTTTCACTCCACCCTCAAAGCCCAAAAAGTAACTGGACGAGACTCTCAGATTGAGTTCAGAGCACTTGGGGAGGGTTTCTGTCTTTCAAGACTGGTTAGTCCCTGTCAGGCCTCACCAGTTGGCACAGCCTTTATGTTCAAGGCTCCACTTGGAGCCTAGCCCTCATCCATTTTCACCTCTCTTTTATGGAAATTCAGGAACACAGGACTCATTTCTCTTAGATGGGAAAGAAAGCAAATAGCATTTTCTTTCCAAGCTCAGGAAGTTCATCATAAGCACTGATGGCAGAGCCTGTAGTGACTTTTTCCCCCAAATAATGAACTGTCAGCAGCCCTGCGTACACAAATGACCATTTGCTATTACCTTCCTGGACACGGAGACATTCTTCATCCTGGGGACCCAGCACCGTTTTGAAAGCCGCAGGAGTTTTTACCCAGACGTTTTCAAAGTAGGGAGATTCAGCTGACACTTTTGCAATCTCTCTCTGGAGTTTTAGGTCACAGTCTTCACTCTTTTTGCTGCCAACGTGGCTCTAAAAATAGCTTCTGCAACCAAGCACAGGAGAAGTCAGGGGCAATGAATTTCATTTTCTCTGAGNGCAGCAGTACTATTAATTTTAGCAAATTGATCTGGTGGGGAAGCAACAGTAGGACTCAGGTTCCGCTTTGGTTGGAGCTGGATGGGTGTGATTTCAGGTATGTCGGGAGAAGTAGGCTCCATCTTTTAATTCTAATAGCTTGAATCCCTCCTTTTTGATGATTCCAGACTGTATTGTCTTCTGGGTTCTTTCTCTTTCGTTTTATTTATGTATTGGCTTCGGCTGCTCTGGGTCTTCATTGCAGTGCTCGGGCATCTCGTTGTGTTGTCTTCTTTTGTTCCAGAGCAGAGCTTCAGAGCATGTGGGCTTCGGTAGCTGTGGTGCAGGGGCTTAGTTGCCCTGCAGCATGTGGGGTCTTCCCAGACCAGGAGCTGAACCTGTGTCCCCCACATTGGCAGGCAGATTCTTAATCACTGGACCACCAAGGAAGTCCTTCTGGGCTATTTTATATTCCTTCTTTCCCCTGCCCTTTCTTCTCATTCCTTTTTTTCACTCCACCCTCAAAGCCCAAAAAGTAACTGGACGAGACTCTCAGATTGAGTTCAGAGCACTTGGGGAGGGTTTCTGTCTTTCAAGACTGGTTAGTCCCTGTCAGGCCTCACCAGTTGGCACAGCCTTTATGTTCAAGGCTCCACTTGGAGCCTAGCCCTCATCCATTTTCACCTCTCTTTTATGGAAATTCAGGAACACAGGACTCATTTCTCTTAGATGGGAAAGAAAGCAAATAGCATTTTCTTTCCAAGCTCAGGAAGTTCATCATAAGCACTGATGGCAGAGCCTGTAGTGACTTTTTCCCCCAAATAATGAACTGTCAGCAGCCCTGCGTACACAAATGACCATTTGCTATTACCTTCCTGGACACGGAGACATTCTTCATCCTGGGGACCCAGCACCGTTTTGAAAGCCGCAGGAGTTTTTACCCAGATGTTTTCAAAGTAGGGAGATTCAGCTGACACTTTTGCAATCTCTCTCTGGAGTTTTAGGTCACAGTCTTCACTCTTTTTGCTGCCAACGTGGCTCTAAAAATAGCTTCTGCAACCAAGCACAGGAGAAGTCAGGGGCAATGAATTTCATTTTCTCTGAGAACTCCAGGCTCCTGTGTCTTCAGCCACCCTGGTGGCATATCCTCATAACAGCAGAGAGGCTGTGCCCAGCTTGCCTTGCTGTTTTGAACAATGTAACTACCAGTTCTGCATGATGAAGCCCCTTCCAAGTATTTTGAGAACAGGTGGTGTGGGAGGCCCAGGAAAGCTCACCCACCCAGGAGGCCCTTTATAGACTTGGTAGGATGCTCAAGTCGGCCTTTTGGAGTCTGACTTCTGTGCATGAAGTTCAGTGGACCCCAGGTTCCTAAGAAGTTTAACTTAAAGAAAAAAGGAGAGAGATGTTTCTTGAGTGTCTTTTATTAACACTGAATTTCTGACTGCAGCATACGTGGTAGCTGCGGGCAGTTTCCTAAACAGAGCTCGCTGCAGGGTGAGCCAGTCCCATGCTCCAGCCATACCTGAGGTTTCAGGTGGAGGGAAGTGTTCTGAGAATGACTCCCAGCAGGTGACAGCTTTTCACTTTAGAGGTCAACCCCATCTCCAATCCTAATTCAGTAGTTTGGTGTCTATTTATTTATTCATCAATCCATTCATCATTCATATAATCATTTATTTTGCCATTGCTCGGTAAAGGTTTCTAGGAAGTTGCCTTCATCTGTACTGAAAAACAAGCTGACAGTAACTCTTAATCCAGACATTACGATTCCTTCTCTACACCCAACCCCTTCCCACCCTCTATAGGACATCCCAACAGTGATGTATGTGATGATGAAGTAAAGGGAAGTGAAAAGGCAAAGAGGCCAAAGAAAGGTGATGAACATGAACTTTTCTCGCCATCTCTGGTATCCTCTCCTCAATTAAATGCTCTGATGTGGAGGTAAAAGATAAATGATCACTTCTGCTATTCAGTTCAGTTCAGTCGCTCAGTCGTGTCCAACTCTCTGTGACCCCATGAATCGCAGCACGCCAGGCCTCCCTGTCCATCACCAACTCACGGAGTTCACCCAGACTCACGTCCATCGAGTCCGTGATGCCATCTCATTCTCGGTCGTCCCCTTCTCCTCCTGCCCCCAGTCCTTCCAGCATCAGAGTCTTTTCCAATGAGTCAACACTTCGCATGAGGTGGCCAAAGTACTTCTGCCATTAGGTTGTCACAAAATTGCTATAGTTTTAAGTCTGTCTTGGACAGGGAAGGGCAGACTACTGAATCATTCATTCACTCTCCAGCAAGTACTGATTAAGCCCTTACTATATGCCAGGCTCAGCCAATTCAGAAGGGGCTAGGGACTGCTGCTGGGTTTGGGTTACTAGCAATAGTTCATTTCTTTGGAAATACTCAGCCTCTTCAGGAAACAATGTTCATCTCAGATGGTTTCTGAGTGTGTGAGGACACATAGACTTTTTTCCCCTACGTCAGTGATCTCCCACTTTTTTGGCACCAGGGACCGATTTCGTGGAAGACAATTTTTCCATGGACATCCAGGCAGGGAAAGGATGGTTCAGGTGGTAATGTAAGCCTTGGGAAGCAATGGGACACTGCTCCCCTCCTGCTGTGCTGCTCAGTTCTGAAACAGGCTGAGAACGACTGGTCCACAGCCTGGGGGTTGGGGACCCCTGCCCTAAATGGCTGAGCAGAAGCCTCAGGGTCTTTGTGTGTCTCTCTTTCCCTTGGACAGTGTCCTTTGCCCTCCTGACTATTGTCACTGGCAGATGTGTGCAGCTGGCCTAACTTGTGATGAGGACTTTGTCTCCCTTAGGTCCTCGTGGCCCATACTGGCTGCAGACACCTGAGCTCAGGTCACCCCCCCAACCTGTCTCCACTGCAGGCTCATCTCCTGGGAGGGAGCCCCCTGCTGCTCCTCTGGCTTTCTCTCAGCCCCACTTCCCTCCATGAGAGCTGAGCCTCCTGTCACACAGCCACACCAAACCATAATGGTCACGTGGATGAGATGGGTCCCCGATGGGTATGAGGCCACCTGTGGGGCAGTCTCCTTTCGAGGTCCCCATGGAAAATGGGAGCAAAGCACCTCCCTCCCCTGACCTCTGTGCCAACCTCACTATCAGACACATTTCTCCCTCTCTCTCTGGACCAAAACCAGGCACCTGTCCCCTCTCACTACCTTCCTGTCCCTTGTCTCCTCCTTATGAGATCTTAGGTAGGAAAACTGGGCAGAATAAAAATTCTGAGCTCTTCTGAATTCTCCCCAGCACCAGTCCCAGTACTTGGCTTTAGTGGAGCAAGACGGTTTTCTCTCACATCATAAGAGCTGTGGTCTGTTCCTTGGAACTTAGAGCAGAACATCACCTCCTGAAGGCTTTACCTCTTGCAGAGGAAAGAGAAAGGCATTTCTGAAGGAGGACTGCGCCCCTAGCCCTGCTTCACCCAGGTTTTGGAGGACAAGTGGGGACAGCAGTAAGGACCCATGTCTTTGGCCAGCCCTGCCTCAGGCCCCCAGCTTGTTCTGTCTCTGGCTCCTCTGAGATCCCTGCCATACCTTCTGATCTGTACACCCAGCCCTGCTCTAGGTCCTGGGCCAGGACGTCTGACATGGGGTTCAAGGTGCAACTTCAGTGACTGCTCTGTGAGCTGAGAAGCCTGGTTCCCATTCTGAAATGTGAGCCACTGAGCATCCTAGCCAGATCTCCCTCCTTCCACTTGCCACCGCTACTCCCATTCTACTCCCTTCTACGAGGCTCTGGGGTGATGTCCCCACTTGCCACGCTCCAGTCCACCAGGGTGCCCTGTTCATAGACTCCTCTGACTTCCTGAGAGCTGGGGCCTTTCTGACTCTGCCAGTCGGTCACTTGGGATCCCAGCTGTGCAGTGAGCCCTGGGCCTCTGGAAGTGTCTGCCTGCCTGCCTGCCCTGGAGTCACACCTCTGAATACTGCTTTCTATTGGCCTGGGGTGCCCCCTGCCCCAGCCCCAAGATGGCCCTTTGGATTCCTAGTGTCCCAACAGATCACTGAGCTCTGGTTGTAAATTGCTGGGACCCTCAAATGCAGTGATTTTGCCTGAAGGGCTGAACTTTTTCAGTCCGCCTCTGTGCCTCTGTGGCTGATATATAACATTCCTTGACTCCAAAATGGCTGCCTTGACTTTTCCAACCCCTGTCTAGGTGTATCTCCTGGTATATACATGCTGCTAAGTTGTGAAAGAGGGTGGTCTCGTTGACTGAATTTTTATGTGACCAGGACATCCACATTCTCCTCTCCCAAAACCCTATAGTAGTTTCTTAAAAATAACTATGCATAGAAGAGGGAAAAAAAATTAAATCATGTTATCTCTGAAAAACTGGAATATTGGCTTGAAGAAACTCAAAATTGCAGAGACTTCAAATCCTAAAGAATATGAGGAAGGAGGAGCTGAGGCTGACAGCCATGAAATTAGAGCTCTGTAATTTGTCTATAGGCTTTCAGGATTGGGAAAAAATAAGAATAATTTTCTGCCCTGCTTCTAATCCAGATGTGCCAACAGAGACGAACAAGGGCAGTGACGAGGAGACTAGAGAATTTTAAAATCACATTGTAAAAATACCTTTTCTATTAAGTATTCATGGTAAAATGTATTATGTATGCATTGTAAGTTTAATATTCATTGAAAAAATTTAAAAATAAAAAGGAAGATTAGATAATCACTCATAATCACACCACCCAGTGATAACCACTATTAATATTTCATTAGTTTCTTACATGTTTTAAATTATTTTGTAGTTTTATAAAGATTATAGATGGATGTGTTTAAAAAGTCAAACATATCTTCTACAAGGCTTTGCTCATTCTTTAGAGGCATCACTCTCCACTCTTGTAAATGATCCTTTTGTTTACTTCTCTGGCACTATACTTACAGTTCTACTTCTTGTTTTTTGAGGTGTAAGTGTGATTTCTTAACTTCCTGCTGTGAAAGATGATGTAATAACTCTTTGTCATTCACCCATACCCATTTGCTTTTACACATCCTTCTCATTCTTTCCCCTGTCCTCCATATAATTGTATTGTAATTTTGTTCAGATCTTTTTTTTAAGACATTCTTTTCTTTTTTTTATTTTTTTGGACATGCCCTGTGGCATTCGGGATCTTAGTTCCCCAGCCAGGGATGGGACCCACATCGCCTGCAGTGGAAGTGTGGAGTCTTAAGCACTGGACCACCAGAAAAGTTCCTAGATCATTTTTAATATTTACATTATTATAGTTACTTGCAGCTTATTCAAGTGGTATATTTTGGTTATTTTGCTTTTCCTGCACAGCTTTTGGTATTCTGTGTACTTAATTATTGCCTTTTTTTGTTGTTTGTTTACTTTGTTCTCTATATACTTTTCATTAACTCCATCCCAGACCCTCTACCTCTTGTCTGAATTCTCTCTCAATCCTCTCAGTCACATTAGATATTCCATCCAGTTCATCTTTTTGAAAGAAAACTTTCCAGAGTGCTCTGACTCCTTCCGTCAGAACTGGCTGCCCACTGGAAGACAGGCGCTTAGGCTCCTTCACGTCTCACCTATATCGTATCCCCTATGTTCTGATCTCTTCTCTTTCTTTCTTGTTTTTTTCTTGGCGTATTCCCTCATTTTAGTGTTGCATGTCTTCTTGCAAATCTTTTAGCCTTTGTGTATCTAAAAATACCTAGATTCCCACTTTCCACTTGGAAAGAGTTTCCCTCATATGTTCTGTTGCCTCCAAACCTCCAGAGTGGCTGTTTGGAAGTGCAGGCTCATTCTGACTGCGGTTCTTTAAAGGTGGCTTATCTTTATCTCTTTAGAAATCCTTTTATCCCAGGTATTCTGAAATTTCAAGATGATGTGCTTTGGGAGAGATTTACTTTTTATCCATGATACTGAACCCTCAGTAGAGCCTTCCAGTGGAAGCTCATGTTCATTGTTGATATTCTTGTTGTGTGTGTGTGTGTTCTCCATTTTTTGCAACTCTTTTTATTAATATTTGGGTGTTGAATCTCTTGGACTGGTCCTCTGATTTTCTTGTCTTTTACTTTCTTATTTTTCATTTTTTTGTGTTTTGACTATACTTTCTTGGAAATTTCCTTAACTCTCTTTTCCTGTTTTTGCATTTTAATTTTCAAGTGTTCGTATTGATTCTCTAACTGATCTTTTGTTATAGCACCTGGTTCTTTCTTTTATAACTACGATATATTATCTGAGGATATTAATGCTACATTTAAAAAATAAAAGCATGCATATCTCTCAAGCATAATATTAAATCAAAGAATCCAGATCCCAAAGAGAATACACAGTTTCATTCTTTTATATAAATTTCAAAATCAAGCACAGCTAATCTACAGTGTTGTTACTCAGGATGTGAGCAGACAACAAGAAGGTCATGACTGAGAGAGCACACAGAGGGATTCTGGGACACTGGTCATCTTCTGTTTCTTGACTTGATGATGTTTAAATGGATGTATTCTATTTGTGAAAACTGATAGAAGCCAAACGCTTGAGATTTGCACACTTTTCTGTAGGTCTGTTCTACTTCAATAAAAAACTTTCATTAGAAATAATTCTGAAGTCTTTATAATTCTAATAATTTTTGCTCCTTTTCTTGTTTTTATTTTTCAAGGTAAAGCATTACATTGTGAACAAATAAGCATAAAGTTTCTTGGTTCTCTCTTTTCACTGTATTTAACTTTTTTTTTTATTGCCTCCACTGAAATCTACTGAATAATACTAAATATGAATAGTGACAGCAGATCTTTATTTCATTCCTGTGAGTGTTTCACCATTATGCTTAAGATTGGACATTTGTCTTGAAGAGATAGCCAGTTAGGGGAATTTTTGTTCTAATTTAGCCAGTTTTTCTTGGGAATACGTACTGAATGCTTTCACATGGCTTTTTTTTTTTTTTTTTTTTTTTTTTTNGAGTGTTTCACCATTATGCTTAAGATTGGACATTTGTCTTGAAGAGATAGCCAGTTAGGGGAATTTTTGTTCTAATTTAGCCAGTTTTTCTTGGGAATACGTACTGAATGCTTTCACTTGGCTTTTTTTTTTTTTTTTTTTGCATTTATGTCTTTTCTCTTGGTTTATTAATATTTTGAATTACATTAATAAATTATCTAAGGTAGGGCCATTTAATATCCCCAAAATAAATTCTACTTGGTCCTAGTGTGTTAGATTTTGGTTTAAAAGTTCAGCACTCAATTAGTGAAAGTTATATGTAGTCTTCTCTTTTTGTGTTCTTTTTTTTTTAATAACAGCATTGTTGAGATTTAATTCATGTCATCCGTTATATCTATTTAAAGTGTACAACTAAATGGTTTTTAGTATATTCACCAAGTTGGGCTTCCCTGCTAGCTCAGTTGGTAAAGAATCCACCTGCATTGCACGAGATTCCAGTTTGATTCCTGGGTTGGGAAGATCCCCTGGAGAAGGGATAGGGATAGGCTACCCACTCCAGTATTCTTGGGCTTCCCTTGTGGCTCAGCTGGTAAAGAATCTGCCTGCAATGTGGGAGACCTGGGTTTGATCCCTGGGTTGGGAAGATCCCCTGGAGAAGGGAAAGGCTACCCACTCCAGTATTCTGGCCTGGAGAATTCCATGGACTGTATAGTCCGTGGTGTCACCGAATTGGACACAACTGGGTGACTTTCACTTTTCACCAATCTGTGCAATCATCACCATGATTTTAGTACATACTCATCACCTTAAATCTGTTACTCATATCTCTTGACCCCCACGGTCCTCAATCCACTAATCTTCTGTCTCTATGGATTTGCCTGTTCTGTTCATTTCATATAAATAGCAAACGTGGTATTTTGGTGACTAGATTCTTTAATTTAGCATGTTTCCAAGGTGTGTGTGATGGATTTACTACTTTATTGTGAACATTATACCCGCTTGGAGATAATTATAGACTTTTGCATTTTTCTTTTATGTTCTGGGCTACTTCATATTTCATGGTATTTTTTATTCCTCAAAAAATTGACAGAATGTACTTGTAGTACAGTCTGGGTCTAGTGCCTTTTTGGATGGTAATTCTTGATGACTTTTCCAGGCTTTTCAATGAATAGTCTGTGCCAGCATGCTTCCTCTCAGAAAGCTTTCTGTAGTGACAATCTGCCATTCATTTGTCATTAAAACATTTAAAAGCTTTTTTACAATTGTAGTCAAAGCCCTTTCTCAATACTCATGGCATTTATATGGTTTTTATTTCCCCTTTGAAAATTAGATTTAATTTTAAAATCTATTTCATTGGCCTTTTCAAAGAATCAACTCCTTATTTATCAGGTTTTTTTTTTCTTCCCTGTATATGGATTCTACAGTTTGTTTTGTCTCTTCATCTGTTACCCTTGCTTTCTTGCTTTTTATGCTTCTTATTTGAAAAAAAATCAGTTCATTTATTTTCCTTTTGTCTTGCTTAATAGCAGAAGCATTTACTGTAATGTGTTATGTGTTTTTCTCTTGAGCATAAAGCTTCCCACACCTCATAAGTTTTTATATTTGAGTTAGAATTGTCACTATTTTGTCAATATTGTAAAATTTCAATTTTTATTGCCTCTTCAATCTAAAAATTATTTAGAAGTATTTTTTATAACCCAACATTTAAATGTTAGTTTTTTTAAAATGTTAAGCTTCTATTCTTCACTTCTTACTTTAACTGCATTGTGATGATTTTCTAAAGTTTAATTATTTCATTATTATTAAGATTTTGGATCAATGTTTAAAATGATTATTGGAAAACAAGTTGTATTTTCATTGGGTTGTCCACTGGGGAAAAAAATATCATTTTTCACTCACTGGTTTTTGCTTCTGGTTTGACCCTGAGGAGTGGTGCAAGCTGGGCTGAGCTAGGGTGGACTTATGAGGGTGAGAAACTCCAGTGGGTAACAGATCCAGGTGCTCCAGAACAAAAGTAATTCACATTGCATTTTTTTTTCCCTAACAAGTTTTGCTTTGTAAAGTGTGAAAAGTGAAAGTCACTCAGTCATGTCCAACTCTTTGTGACCCCCATGGACTATACAGTCCATGGAATTCTCCAGGCCAGAATATTGGAGTGGGTAGCCGTTCCCTTCTCCAGGGGATGTTCCCAACCCAGAGATAANATGAATGAGGATAAAACATAGGTTGATGAGAATGCTGAAGAAGTGGAGTGTGATATTTAATAGAATTTTGAATCAGTCTAGGACTCTACTTTGCAGGGGAGTGGGTGAAGATTTTGTCCTCTGAGGGACCTTTGCAATCAATAGGTGGTGATAATTTTGGCCATCACAGCTAGGGATGCTGCTGGCATCTAGTCAGTAGAGGGCAAACATACTGTTAAACATCCTGGCAGGCACAGAACAGCCCATAATGAAGACTTACGCAGCCCAAGATGTGAAGAGTGCTGAGGCTAGGAAGCTTGCATCCAGGAGAGTCTGAGACTCAGAGCCCTGGAAGGAAGTGTAGAAACCACAGAGTCAATGATTTTCAAATGACATTGTTCAGGTCCCACAGGGTGTGATGAGGAGGTCATAGTGTCTATAGTGGGGCCAGAGGGGAGGGGGAAGGGTTCTCCAGGCATTACCCATTGCATCACCCTATCATCACCCCTCTTTCCTCTGCTCTTTTGTTGATGGCAGATTGCATATTTCAGCTGGCCCTCCTGCTGCTCAACAGAAGTTTGAAAATAATTGATGTGTTTTAATTCTTCCATTTTGTACTTGAACAATAGGCTTTTGATGGTTGTGGCACAGGTCACAGTCCCAGATAGGGACCCAGGGCCCTGGCTTCCCTGGTGCTATTGCTCACCCTCTCATGTATCCACTCTTGGCTCTGTTAGTAAAATCTATGGGGTTTCAAACCCATGTCTGAAAATCTTCCAGGTGTGAACTGATGTAAGTTTCTGACCATAACATAAAACTGGATACAATGAAAGAGTTCTTCATTGATTGAGAATCTTATTGAGACCGTTCACTGAGAGGTCTCCTGTGCCTACCTGGACTTGGCTCTGAACACTGAGAGACTAGGATTTACAGCTGAAATGATCCAATTCCAGTGCATACTCTGGAAGCTGGAGTTTTAAATAAATCCACAGCTGATGTTTTTGCCTCTTCTGAACCACAGGGTGGTAAGGGCCAGAAAAAATAGGGACCCCCTTGGGGTTCTGCTGTCTGTCACCCTGCTTGGTGGCTGCCTAGCACCTGGGCCCACCTTCCTTATGCTTTGGGGGAGCTTCCACCATGAGTCTCTCCTTTCCAAGCTCAAAGCAGAAACTAGCTTTCCCGCCTCCCTTGCAGCTAAGGCCAGTCTGAGAATCNGCTGCCTAGCACCTGGGCCCACCTTCCTTATGCTTTGGGGGAGCTTCCACCATGAGTCTCTCCTTTCCAAGCTCAAAGCAGAAACTAGCTTTCCCGCCTCCCTTGCAGCTAAGGCCAGTCTGAGAATCATCTTCTCTAATCAGACTCAGCTACCGGGAGCTTGGGGAGATAGTGAGAGGAGGAGGTGTCTCGACTATGCTGGCCACATGGAGGAGAAGCCTCTGAGAGGAGAAGTGGTGCCTGTCTTTGTTGTGGCATCTTGTTCTCACCCAGAATGGCAGCTGAGTTTATGCATCCTTTCATAAATTCCTGTTCTGCTAAATGAGCTAAGGTCAGCTGTAGATGGGAACTCAGAAGCCCGTCTGCTGCAGAAGGAGAAAAACAATAGAACCATCTCAGAGGCCAGATCCCTTTGCATTTCTGCATTTTGGGGAAATACTCAACTGTAACCAGCAGACAAGCATTCATGGTTCCAATCTCTTCCCTGTTGCCCACTTTCATGAGGCAGGCTTGGGCAGAATGTAACAGGAGTATCTTGTCTGTGCAAGAACAGTGGCTTTATTTGCAGCAACTAGGGTGGACATAGAGATTATCACACTAAGTGAAGTAAGTCAGACAAAGACAAACACCATATGATATCACTTATATATGGAATCTGAAATATGACACAAATGAATTTCTCTACAAAGCTGAAACAGACTCATACATAAAAAGCAAATGTATGGTTACCAAAAGGGGAAGTGGTGGTGGCGGGGAGGGTGGGTTAGCAGATACAAACTACTATATATAAAATAAATAAACAACAAGGTCCTACTGTATAGCTCAGGGAACTATATTCAATATCCTGTAATAAACCATAATGGAAAAGAATACATACATATGTATAACTGAATCATTTTGCTGTACAGCAGAAAGTAACACATTTTGTAAATCAGCTATACTTCAGTAATAATAATAAAAGACTATTGGCTTTATGACAGAGCCTTGCACAGCCCATGGTGACCATATGGATGACTATCTCAATCTCTGTACTTGAATTTCAAAAAATATTTCAAGTGAAAAAACCAAAAAGTTAATTTTTAAAAAATTATTAGAAAAAAACATGTTTTTAAGTTTTTTACTGTATTTATCAACACATAGGGTTTCAGGTGGGCTCTGTCTTAGGTTCTTGGTGGAAGCCATAGAGAACTGGCCTTGACAGGCTGACAGTGCTGCCTTGATTACAGCTCAGCATGGCTTCAAATGACACTCAAGGAGTTCATTGATGCAGGTGAGATCATCTGTGAGAGATCTACAGCACAGACCTTTTCTTTTCAGCTGGTCATTGAGAAAGAAGTCTCCCTAATTCAGTCTTAGAGGAGGACTCCTTTTTTTTTTTTCCTTGCTGGAGCTCATTCTTTTGCAAATAAAAGGATGCTTCCATGTCTGTTGAAATGTCCAGAAGTTGTGACATGGAAGATTATGTTTGCTGAGATGAGGTCTAACTCATACTCAGATGCATAACAATGTTGCATTTGAGTGGACCGCGGCTTGAAGAATCTGCTCTGGGTTACTCTGATGTCCTCAGGCTTCAGAGTCCGCTGTGGGGCTGCTCCAGCTGTTTTTCTAGAAAGTGTTCCAGTGGAGACACTGCGCCAGATCTGCTTTTGGGTAGAATGTCATGTCTCTCCCGAGGCTGATGGAGCCATGCTCTTTGTCCTTTGAAGTAAACCCCTTCTCAGCCAGCCAGGTCTCTCCTTTGAGAAGACGCCTTTGGTTCCAGGTGTGCTTTGGCCCTTTGAGGACTTTAACTTGTATTTTCTAGGCTATGCTAAATAACACCATTGGGCCAATGGGTAAAACTCGGTCCCAGGGATGGTCACAGGCTCTTGGGAACCCCTCTGAGGACTCCCGCACAGTTCTGGCAGGATCGTGCCGTCAGTTCTCCTCTCCACCAGCATGATGCTCTCCACTTTTCTTGCCTGATCCCCTGTGGGGTTTCTCCTGTTGCTCTGATGCCCTAAATGCCAACACCATGGGTAGGACGGTGCCCATAGCTGGCACAACTGTTCATGGTCTCCCAAGGTGCTTCAGCAACCCACGTGGCCTGTCAGTGAAGCTATCGGCATCCGATGTCAAGGTCTTTGTCCCTCTCATCATTGCGAAAGTGGCCAGTGCCTATCCTGCCGAGGCCTGTGCTTTCAAAACCCATCAGAGATTTTCCTGAAAAAGCCCTTTCACCGCAGCCCGGTCAGCACAGAGTTCAAGAGCTGGGAGCCTTTAGCAGCCTGCCTGTGAAGATCATAGAGTAAAGATACCACATACCCCGGGCTTTCAGTCACCTCTCTCTTTTGAATGTGGTCTCCCAGCTTTGTACTGAGCCAGTGCACTTTGTCAGGAGGTAGCTAGGAGTCCTTTATGAAAGGCCATCTGATGAGTCCTTCCAGCGGACCCAGCTTAGATAAAAGCTGGGTGTGGTGGCTTGGGGATGTGTTGGCTTGGCTTGGCTAACTACGCTTCCTCAGATTCCCTTCCTTGAGTGTTTTCCGGTAGGACGGACCACAGGAGAGATTCCTAGGGGAGATATGGACAATGGAGGTGAAACAGCAGCCGTTTTGTGACTCGTGTACATTCTCGATCCTCTGCTGCCCCCCCTTGCTGGCTGCTCTGCAGCTGCTCCACCTTTCCTGGGAGCCGCTTTAGGGGCTACAGCGTCCAGGTCTAGTGTGTGTGTGTGTTTAGTTCCACAATGAAGGGCCTTGGCTTCTGCAGGAAGCCAGGCCACCCGGGTTAGAGGCAAGGAGATACTTTGATGAGTGTCATTCATCCTTCTGGGCTGCAGCTCGTGCTTGTGGTCTCCAGCTTGTCCTTTAAAAAATTTTTTATTTTCATATTGCAGTATAACTGATTTACAGTGTTGTGTTAGTTTCAGGGTTACAGTAAAGTAATTCAGTTATACACACATCTATTCTGTTTCAGATTCTTTTCCCCTGTAGGTTGTTAACAGAGTGTTGAGTATAGAGTTCCCTGTGATATACAGTAGGTCCTGTTGATTATCTATTTTATACAACAGTAGTGTGTACATGTTAATCCCAACCTCCTAATTTATCCTTCCCCCCACTTTTCCCGTTTGGTAACCATAAATCTGTTCTCTGTGTCTGTGAGTCTGTTTCTGATTTGTAAATAAACTCATTTGTATCTTTTTTTAAGATTCTACATATAAGTGATATCATATTTGTCTTTCTCTGTCTGACTTACTTCACTTAGTATGATAATCTCGAGATCCATCCACGTTGTTGCAAATGGCATTTTTTCATTCTTCTTTATGACTGAATAATATCCCCTTGTATATACGTGCCACAGCTTTTTTACCCATTCGTCTGTCCATGGACATTTAAGCTGTTTCCATGTGCTGGCTATTGCAAATAGTACTGCGATCAACACTGAGATGCATGTATTTGTTTTAAATTATGATTTTCTCTTGCCCAGGAGTGGGCTTGGATTCCAGCTTATTCTTGCTTCTTCATCTTATAACCTTCATCTCCCCTTCCTGACCATCTGCTCTGTGAGATTCAAGCTCCAACATCAAGCATGAAGATTACAGCCTTCCAGAGATTGCCTAGCCATCTCCCGTAGTTGTGTGGGGTCAATTCTCTGTAACAAGCCATATATCTATATGTCTGTACATCTGCGTCTCTGTCTCCTAGTTGCTCTTGTCAGCTTGAACCCTGACTGTGCACTGAGCACCCTGCTTCAGATATTTCAGTGCCTCCTGCTCACTAATTTGAGATCTTCCTTTGGCCTCTGCCTTCAGTCTCATCACAAGTGTGACAGTCCTAGTTTCAGAAACAGACTGACGTCATCAACCGACTTTGGCGTCAGGTATTCAATACGGGGAATGACTTACACGCTCCGAGCCTCGTTCTTCATCTGAACAAAGTTCATCTGAATGCCCATTATCACCGAGGGGGGTTGTAAGAACCTATGAGAATTGACTGAGATCAAGTGTAGAAGGTGAGGTGCTAACTAGAATAAGCCCTCACGAGACAGAATGGTGGCAAGACAGAATAATTCGATAGAGTGAAAGAACTAGAGAGAATGATCAGATGACGGAATGATGATGGCAGAGGCCTGTAAGCATTTGTAGAGCACATGGTGGGTACAGGCGGGGTAGGACAGCATCCTGAAGGACCAGGGTGATGTTTCATGGGCAAGGGGAGCCAGTCCCTTCAAAACTCTGGCCTCTGATGTCCTGGGCTCNTGTGTGTGTGTGTTTAGTTCCACAATGAAGGGCCTTGGCTTCTGCAGGAAGCCAGGCCACCCGGGTTAGAGGCAAGGAGATACTTTGATGAGTGTCATTCATCCTTCTGGGCTGCAGCTCGTGCTTGTGGTCTCCAGCTTGTCCTTTAAAAAATTTTTTATTTTCATATTGCAGTATAACTGATTTACAGTGTTGTGTTAGTTTCAGGGTTACAGTAAAGTAATTCAGTTATACACACATCTATTCTGTTTCAGATTCTTTTCCCCTGTAGGTTGTTAACAGAGTGTTGAGTATAGAGTTCCCTGTGATATACAGTAGGTCCTGTTGATTATCTATTTTATACAACAGTAGTGTGTACATGTTAATCCCAACCTCCTAATTTATCCTTCCCCCCACTTTTCCCGTTTGGTAACCATAAATCTGTTCTCTGTGTCTGTGAGTCTGTTTCTGATTTGTAAATAAACTCATCTGTATCTTTTTTTAAGATTCTACATATAAGTGATATCATATTTGTCTTTCTCTGTCTGACTTACTTCACTTAGTATGATAATCTCGAGATCCATCCACGTTGTTGCAAATGGCATTTTTTCATTCTTCTTTATGACTGAATAATATCCCCTTGTATATACGTGCCACAGCTTTTTTACCCATTCGTCTGTCCATGGACATTTAAGCTGTTTCCATGTGCTGGCTATTGCAAATAGTACTGCGATCAACACTGAGATGCATGTATTTGTTTTAAATTATGATTTTCTCTTGCCCAGGAGTGGGCTTGGATTCCAGCTTATTCTTGCTTCTTTATCTTATAACCTTCATCTCCCCCTCCTGACCATCTGCTCTGTGAGATTCAAGCTCCAACATCAGGCATGAAGATTACAGCCTTCCAGAGATTGCCTAGCCATCTCCCGTAGTTGTGTGGGGTCAATTCTCTGTAACAAGCCATATATCTATATGTCTGTACATCTGCGTCTCTGTCTCCTAGTTGCTCTTGTCAGCTTGAACCCTGACTGTGCACTGAGCACCCTGCTTCAGATATTTCAGTGCCTCCTGCTCACTAATTTGAGATCTTCCTTTGGCCTCTGCCTTCAGTCTCATCACAAGTGTGACAGTCCTAGTTTCAGAAACAGACTGACGTCATCAACCGACTTTGGCGTCAGGTATTCAATACGGGGAATGACTTACACGCTCCGAGCCTCGTTCTTCATCTGAACAAAGTTCATCTGAATGCCCATTATCACCGAGGGGGGTTGTAAGAACCTATGAGAATTGACTGAGATCAAGTGTAGAAGGTGAGGTGCTAACTAGAATAAGCCCTCACGAGACAGAATGGTGGCAAGACAGAATAACTCGATAGAGTGAAAGAACTAGAGAGAATGATCAGATGACGGAATGATGATGGCAGAGGCCTGTAAGCATTTGTAGAGCACATGGTGGGTACAGGCGGGGTAGGACAGCATCCTGAAGGACCAGGGTGATGTTTCATGGGCAAGGGGAGCCAGTCCCTTCAAAACACTGGCCTCTGATGTCCTGGGCTCTATCTCCTGCCTGTTCTTCTGGGTCTTTTTGGTGATACTGAGTAGCTGGGGGACAGTTGGTGGGAGCGGAGGTAAGGGTGGCAGTGGAGGTGGGTTCATTTTTCCTTAGGGACTGTAAGAAATTGTCAGGGCGACTGCTTTCCACCAGTTGCATTTTACAGCTTATGATTTGTAGTGAGGGCTATCCTGGCCCGAGAAGCACACAGCATTATTTATACGTTTGTTCCCTGCCTTGTTCTGGAGAAGATTTAAAGTAGCTGCACACCCTGGTAAATCAATCTACTGTCTGTGCCAGGGGAGAGGCTGGGTTCCGTTCTCAGCTCAGGCAGGTTGGCCAGGTGGAAGTGGCCCTTGGTGGCAGACCCCAGCACCATCTTGATGCAATTGGAGAAGACACCCTGAGCAGCTGTGCAGAGGATCTGTTCAAGCACAGGTTGCTGCACTCTACACAGAATTTTGCAGTTTATTAGGTCTAGGGCAACACTTGTTCAGTTGCTAAGTCCTGTCCATCTCTTTGTGGCCCCAAGGACTGTAGCACGCCAGGCTTCCTTTTTCTTCACTATCTCCCAGAGTTTGTTCAAACTCATGTCCATTGAGTTGATGATGCCATCCAACCATCTCATCCTCTATCATCCCCTACCCCTCCTGCCCTCAATCTTTCCAAGCATCAGGGTCTTTTCTAGTGAGTCAGCTCTTTGCATCAGACAGCCAAAGTATTGGAGCTTCAGCTTCAGCATCAGTCCTTCCAGTGGATATTCAGGGTTGATTTATTTTAGGATTGACTGGTTTGATCTGCTTGCTGCCCAGAGGATTTGCATTTCTAATATGTCACTGGATAATACTGATGCCACTGGTCTGGGGGCAAGGCTTTGGGAAGCACTGACCTGGAGAAATCTGCTCTGAGATCTTTCTTCTGTAAACAGGAGCTGGATCCCCTGTCCATGCTTCCAGGGATACCTGGATCTGTCTTAAGTCCTCTTCCCTAGCCCAAAGCTGCCTCACTTGTACCCATTTTCCTGAAATGCACTCTGTGCTAGAACTTTCGAACCTTCACACCCACAGAAGCACTCAGTTCTTTTTTTCTTCTTAGTTTTTTTTTTTTTTTTTAATTTATTTGCTTGCACTGGGTCATCATTGCTGCGAGTGGGCTTTCTCTAGTTGTGGCGAGCAGGGGCTCCTCTTTGTTACAGTGCATGGGCTTCTCATGGTGCTGGCTTCTCTTGCAGCTCACAGAGCACAGGTTCTAGGGCTTNTCCTGAAATGCACTCTGTGCTAGAACTTTCGAACCTTCACACCCACAGAAGCACTCAGTTCTTTTTTTCTTCTTAGTTTTTATTTTTTAAAATTTATCTGCTTGTACTGGGTCATCGTTGCTGCAAGTGGGCTTTCTCTAGTTGTGGCGAGCAGGGGCTCCTCATTGTTACAGTGCATGGGCTTCTCATGGTGCTGGCTTCTCTTGCAGCTCGCAGAGCACAGGTTCTAGGGCTCGCGGGTTCAGTAGTCGCAGTGCATGGACTTATTGCCCACAGCATGTGGAATCTTCCTGGACCAGGCATTGAACTCGTGTCCCTGGTACTGGCAGGCAAATTCTCAAGCACTGGACCACCAGGGAAGCCCTGTTTTTATTTTTATGTTTAATATTTATTCATTTGGCTACACCAGGTATTAGTTGCAGCACATGAGGTCTTTTTAATTGCAGCATGCAAACTCTGGGTTGCAGCATGGGAGATTTAGTTCCCAGATGAGGGGCAGAACCTGGGCCCCCTGTGTTGGGAGCACGGAGTTGAGCCACTGGACCACCAAGGAAGTCCCGGCCTCATTCTAATTTGATTACCTCTTTAAAGACCTGTCTCCAAACATAGTCACATTCTAACATACAGGGGTAATAAGGACTTAAGTGAATTGGGGTGGAGGTGGGGCGCATGACTCAGCTCACGTTACATGTGGACCCATCGTGCCTTTTAAGAAGTGTGCTGTTTTCCTGGAGCGCGCCCTCCAAATGCTGCACACAGCCGGCCAAGGTCAGTGGTAGTTACTGCTGCTACCTTCTGTGCTGTGGGCCAATGGGAAGCCGGAAGTGATGGGATATCCTCTGTGGGGCACCAGCAGGAACAGCTCGCTTTGGGTACCCAGGTGCTCGTTGCAGTGATTCGTCCTGCAGATGGCTGGGACTTGAGGAAGAAGCACGCCCACTCTAGAATTATTCTGTGTAAAAGGCAGTTTGCAAAGCACACAGTGCCGCATGATTCTACTTCAAAAGGGTGTGTGTGCACATGGGCATGTGTGATCACGCCTCTTATCTGTGCACGCGAAGAACTTAGATGTGACAGCCCACGTGGGCCGGAAGATGGGTGATTGCCATTTCACAAAGTCCTTACTAGCGTTTTCCATGTTTTCTATGACGCGTCTTGGTGTACTTTTATAATATACAAGCTAGAAAGGGTTAGGGGACCCAGAAAAAGGAAGATATGGAAAAGGTGGATGTTGGTGTCAGTGAATGGAATTTAGATTTCTGAGCCAGGACTTGAAATGTCAGAGTGATGGGCAGGGGGTACAAGGAGAGAATGGAATGTACATTTGCCCAGAGTCAGGATGAACCAAAGCAGAGGGTCAGGATATGGTGGAGGCTGGGAGCAGAGGACCTGTAGATGTGATTACAAAGCTGTGACAATGAACTATTAGGCTGTATTAGAAAACCTTGGTGACGGATGTTCTAGAGGAGCCAGGTAACTGCATCCAAGAGATGAATAGGGCTGAAATAGATGGCATTTAAGCGTCCTCCTAACCCTGAGATTCTGTGATTCCATGAAAATGCAAAACCTCTGAGTTAAGCTATCTTTGAGGACACGGTGACATTTGATGCTAAGAGCATCTGTTGATATTTTCTTTGAAATCTGCACTCTGCCAACTCCACCTGTAAGGATGACCCGCAAGACTTTGAAATACTTTGTGAATCTCCATAGCAACTCTTTCGGCAGAAGTATATTCTTAGGAGGCTCCAGAGGCAGGAAGACAGCGAGACGGTATTTTTTTCATCCCCAAGCGTCATGTCCAAGTTAACTACCATTTAATGAAATGTCATTTCTTTCTTAAGTCTTCCTTTTTCCTGCTTCTTAATACCAGTCAACAGAATTTGTGGGTGCATTAAATGTGGGGAAAGAGAAAAGGGTGACAGAGGATGAGATGGTTGGATGGCATCACCAATTCTATGGACATGACCTTGGGCAAACTCCAGGAGATGGTGAGAGACAGGAAAGCCAGGCATGCTGTAATCCATGGGGTCACAAAGAGTTGTACACGACTTGGTGACTGAACAACAACAAATGTGAGGAGGATGAAGATGAGAGAAGAATGGAGAATCTCTAGGCCCTTAGCTTGAGCCATGCAGTGAAGGATGGGGATGCCATTTCCTGAGATGGCAGAGACTTGAGGGGATGTACGCTGGAGGGCTGGTTGTTGTTCAGTGGGTGATTTGCTAGTTTTATCTTGGCTGTGTCGCGTCTGAGATGCCTGTTGGACCTTCACGTGGACATGCTGAAGTGGGCGGCTAGATATATGAGTCCACAGAATTCAGGGCTGGTGTGAGAGATTTGGAAGCTCATTATCATTATTTAAACTTGTGAGGCTGAGAAAGATCGCTTAGAGAAGATGGGAAGCTACTTAGAGAGAAAAGTGGAAAAGAAGCAGCACGTAGAGAGCTGGGGATGCCCACATAGAGAGAAGCTCTAGCCCATGAGCACAGAGGAAACCCAAGAGGGTGCAGGGCACCTTTGGCCCAGAGGGAAAGGGACAGATCCTGCCCCCAGCCAGAAGCCTGCTGCCCCTCGCGCTCCATGTCCCGTTCAGCTCTCAGTGCTACATCCTGAGTCTGTCTCATCTATGCTCCTCTGTCTCTAGGTCTCGGGGCCGCAGCCACCCTAGACTCAGCGGCTGCATCTTTTCTCTGCCCTTCTGCTGTAACCATCAGGCTGGTTTGCCTCCATCCCTTTTCGACATTCTCTCAAAATCTCTGGGTTTTTGTCAAAATGCAAATTGGATCACACTCCATGTGCTTGAGTGCTCACGCCCTACATGATACCGTGGATTAGCTCAGCTTTTAGGATTAGAAGTCTCATCCTTTACTTGGCCCACAGAGTCTGGGTGCCCTGATCATAGCTACCTCTGCAGCCTCAGCTGGTCCAGTTTGACCTCTCATTTTGTTTGATTTCACCCCACCAGCCCTCCTCCTCTTCTTCCTGCCACATCACTCACTGCCACAGGGCCTTTGCACACGCTTGTCCCTCTCCTGGGCTGTCTTGTCTTCCCTCTTCCGTCAGTTAATTCCTGCTCATCACTCAGAAGTCAGCTGCTCTGGAGAACCTGCAGAGCATTCCGGTTCAGAACAGATTCTTTTTAGGGCTTCCCTCGTGGCTCAGTGGTAAAGAATCTGCCTGCCAGTGCAGCAGACATGGGATCCGTCCCTGGTCCTGGAAGACCCCACCTGTTGAGAAGCAACTGAGCCGTGCACCACAACTGTCGAACCTGTGCTCTGGAGCCCTGGAACTGCAACTACTGAAGCCTGCATTCCCGTAGGACCAGTGCTGCATGATGGGAAAAGCCAGTGCGTCGAGAAGCCTGCATGCTACAACACGAGAGGAACCTGCTCACCCCAACTTGAGAGTAACCTGCTCACTACAACTAGAGTAACCTGCTCACGCCAACTCGAGAAAGCCTGTGTAGCAACAAAGACCCAGCACACAGCTCCCCACCAAATTAATTAATTAATTTAGAAAAAATTTTAAAAGCTTCTTCTTACAAGTTCTTAGCATGTGCCTCTCCTTTGGAGTGTTCAACTCCAGCAATTCTGCAGTGATTTGTGTGATTATTTGGTTACATTTTCCTCCTGCATAGAAGCCCTTTGAAGGCCCTCTGTAGATGCCTATTCTCAGAGACCTTAACAAAAGATGTGAGGACAGAGAGAGAAAGAAGCAGTGGCATCTGCTAACATTTCTGTTCAGTGAAGGCAATGGCACCCCACTCCAGTACTTTTGCCTGGAAAATCCCGTGGATGGAGGAGCCTGGTGGGCTGCAGTCCATGGGTTCGCTAAGAGTTGGACACGATTGAGTGACTTTCACTTTCACTTTTCACTTTCATGCATTGGAGAAAGCAATGGTAACCCACTCCAGTGTTCTTGCCTGGAGAATCCCAGGGATGGGGGAGCCTGGTGGGCTGCCATCTGTGCGGTCGCACAGAGTCGGACACTACTGAAGCAACTTAGCAGCAGCAGCAACATTTCTCTTAGCTCCTTTGTAAGTGTTTCAGGATACATACCTGAAATGTGGAATCCACAGGCTTCATTGCTCTAGGTTTTTTTCCCCCTCTTTCTGCATCTTGGCTAAAGCAAAACCAAGAATCAAAAGCAGGCAGGAGGCCACACCACCTGAGCTACAGAAGGAAGGCTTCAAAAAGCCATGTTTGTTGCATGAGAAGGTGTAAGGTTAACCCACCCCTCCTTCCCCTACTTGGACACACAGTTTTGACCCTGAACTTATTTGGGAATTTTGTTTTTTAGATAGGTTGGTCAAAACGTTCATTTGAGTTTTTCTGTAAGATCGTGTGAACTTCAAAAACCTGAACTTTTTGGCCAACCCAGTACAATGAAAATGAAGTTCAGCCAAAATGATGAATAACACTTGGTATTTATGTATGCCACTGAGGCGTTTCTGGAGAAAACCTTGTCATAGGTCTGGAAAATTTTTTAAATGGTTCTGCTGAAAGTAAACACTTTTCAGCCACCTTTGGCCCTCAAGTTGGAATTTGTGTGTGTGTGTGGGTTGCCTTGATACACCGAGAAAATCAACAAGCTGGTGTCTGTGGACACAGCTGGGTCCCGGAGCCAGTGTGTTGATCATTATCCAGCCGTGTTCCTTTAACGCAACACTCACTTTTGTCTTCTGATTACCTGCTTACTACCTGCTGGATAAAAGAATAGTCTAGAACATTTCACATTTTCCTACAGGAGGAAAGGAGCTACAAGGCAGATCTGTATGGCTGGGAAGTGTTTGCAGAGGGGATGAGGGAGAGAAAGGAAGCGTCTCCTTCTAGGATAAACCTAATTGTTTTAAGAAGGGGGATTTCAAGTTCTGTACACCGGGGATCGGCATTCAGCTCATAGGCTTTGCTAAGCTTGTGTGACAGGATAATCTCCTTTGTTCAATGCCCGAAAAGGATATTTTCTGCATTATTAGACAAGTCAATGAAGATAAAACAAAATATTAACTATTTTAAGCTGCTCTAGTCCACCCCCAAGAAATTAAGCTGCTGCATTCTAATCATGCCTGGCTTTTCTTATCCTAATGAGACAAGAAATGGCTAAGCTAAGCTGTGTGAGATGGGGCTAAGCTGCCAGTGTGAGATGTTGCGTTTGCTAGGGTCCACAGCCATCCCCCAACTTGTTATGAGCAGGCTTCACCTTTTCTCTGCTTTACATCTTTCCCTGGGGTGACCTGTAATGCTTGGGGACCTTGTTTCCAGGCCAAGAAAGAAATGAAATCTAATTGAAGACCACAGGGGTGTGACATCCATCAGCATATTTCTAAAAGACATCTTAGGAGTCTTTTGTGAGTATGGTAAGATAAGCCAGCTAATTCTGGGTCTAGGTTTTGGCACCTTGGAAACGTCATAGCAAATTCCTCAAGCAGAAACTGCTGGTCCTGGATTTGCATCGGTGACTGCGCCATTTCCCACTGGCTGTTTAAGACAGAGACACGATACAGAGCCTTGCCCGTTTTTCTGGTTCCTTCGAAGTGGGAGCAGCCATGAAAAACCAGAGGGGTGAACACATACAGCCTTTTCTGGCAGGTCTGCTGAGCCCTGGTGTTTGGTGGGAGCTGCTGTCCTTGGTTTAGGTGACTATTTGTGGTCCCTACCAGCACCAACCTTGATGAGCCAGGTCTTTTGGGTCCCTGGCCTTGCTCAGCTAGGGGTTTTGCAGGCTAGGATTCTGTAGGCTATGGACAGTCTTCCTGCTTCACTTCCCTCCAGAGGATCATGATCCCTCCCCATGACGAGCCTCAGATCCAAGAATTGCATTCTGGAGCATCTCGCATTCCCGGGAAAAGACCATGAACGCATTTGTGTGTATGCTGAGTGCATCGTGCGTGTGCATGTGTACACGTGTGCGTGTGTGGACAGCTCCTCATCCAGCCGCTCACCAATCCACCCCACTACCTCCTCTCTCTGTTAGTTCTTGTGCTCGGCGATGTTCTGGGTGTTTATATTTGCTGTCTTATTTAATCTTCACAAAAATGTTTATAAAGTGGGTATAATTATCTCCATTTTGTAGCTAAGGAAACACTTGGCTTCCCTGAGTCTTTTTTTTTTTTTTTTTTAATTTATTTATTTATTGGCCACTCTGTGCGGCATGTGGGATCTTACTTCCCTGATCAGGGATTGAACCTGGGTCCCCTGCATTGCAAGCCCAGAGTCCTAACCACCGGACCACCAGGGAAGCCCCTTCCCTGAGTCTTAAACTTGCCCAAAGCTAAAAAGTTTGTGGCAGAGCGAGGATTCCAACCAGAGCCTATGTCTTAGTGGGCAGTGCCCCCAAAGACCCCGAGGCTGGGATTTGAGGCAAGCCACTTGCAAGGGGGGAAGATTCCAGAAAGCACAGGAGAGGGGAAGGCGGTCAGGGAGGCTTTTAGAAAGCGAGCCTTTGCTGGGGGTGATGGAGCTCAGCCTTGTGGGAACCTAGAGAACCTACATGGAACACCATCAGCATTTTCCCAGGAGTGAAGAGGACTTGGGAGTCTTTTTTTTAAGAGCTTTATTGAGATGTAATTTATGTGCCAAACAATTCTCCCATTTAAAGAGTGGACCTCACTGACTTTTGCTGTATTCACGAAGCTGTGTATATACATCACCACAGTCAACTTTAGAACACATCCATCATCCCAGAAAGAAACCTCGTGCTTGTCAGACACCATCCTCTGTCTCCTACATCCCTCCCAGCCCCAAACAACTACTGCTCTACTTCTGTGTCCATGGATTCGCCAAACACTGGGGGTTTTGCTCAAATCCTGTCCCCCATCCCTTGGATCACTGCTGGGTGTTGATTAACTGGCATGTCCGGACTGTCCAGAGTGCAAGCTCACAGGCCAATCTTGTGTCCACCCAGGAAACACAGAACAATCCATCCCCAGGCAGAGAAGCCTGGAAGCTGAAGACCTCAGGAGGTGGGGTGGGGGCCAGTGCTCTGGGCTGTGGGCGGGTTCCGACAGGATCACCTTACCATGGTACTCCCCTCTGCTGCCCGCCATCCTCTTCCCATCCAAGTTATCTTTGCTTCTTTCCCATAGATTGCACCTCTTTCTTCCAAGATCTCGGACGACTGTGGTGAAGTCTACCCTCATGTTCGTCCCATTTACTGCATCTTCCTCCCAGGTGGGAGGGTTCGTGGCTTTAGAAAGGATGGCACGTTTCCTCTCTGAGATCTGAAGGAGGAGACTGGACAGCTGAGCAGAATTCTTGGGGAAGAGCATCCACAGGCAACTTGGAGAAGCAGGAACAGGCTTAGAGTTTGCAAGGCTCAGATAGCAAAGCAGAGGGCTGGAGCTCCTGAGGAGTGAGGGTCATGATGAAGTTTGGAGAGGGTGGGAGTAAGATGCTGCAGGCAGACTCTTTGTGGCCTTTGTAAGATGTTTGGGTTTTATTCAGAAGCAATGGGAAGCCTTGAAGAGCATTAATTAGCAGGGGTGCGACTAGATCTGACCTCCTGTTGGGACCTAGTCTGTCTGCTTGTGACTTCATCCCTTCAGCCCTGGATTCCTGTTAGCCTTCTCCAACCTCTCCGGTCCTCATCAAGTCATTAAACTCCAACCCCATGATATGCCACTAGCACCCTTATTGACTCAAACACACTTTGTGCAGATTAGTAAAAGGCATGAGACATTTTACTGCCATCTGCTGGATAACCGTCATAATTAAATTACACACCTGTGGCTGTTCAGTCCCTAAGTCGTGTCCAGTTCTTTTTGACCCCACAGACTGCAGTGCACCAGGCTTCCATGTCCTTCACTATCTCCCAGAGTTTGTTCAGATTCATGTCCATTGAGTCAGTGATGCTATCTAACCATCTCATCCTCTGCTGCCCTCTTCTTTTGCCTTCAACCTTTCCCAGCATCAGGGTCTCTTCCAGTGAGTTGGCTCTTCCCATCAGGTGGCCAAAGTATTGGAGCTTCAGCTTCAGCAACAGTCTTTCCAATGAATATTCAGGGTTGATTCCCTTTAGGAATAACTGGTTTGGTCTCCTTATGGTCCAGGGGACTCTCAAGAGTCTTCTCCAGCACCACAATTCAAAAGCATCAATTCTTCGGCACTCGGCCTTCTTTATGGTCCAACTCTCGCATCCATGCTTGATGACTGGAAAAAACATAGCTTTGACTAGACAGATCTTTGTAGGCAAAGTGATGTCTTTGCTTTTTAACACATTGTCTAGGTTTGTCATGGCTTTCCTTCAAAGGAACAAGCATCTTGTTTAAGCATCTAATTTCATGGCTGCAATCAAAATCCGCGATGATTTTGAAGCTGAAGAAAATAAAATCTGTGGTGGTGCCCCCTAAATTTTGGCAGTGCGCAACCTGTGCCTACACGTGTGGCAGCCCTGCCTGCCACCAGCAGCCTCCTCTGACTCTATTGCTTGGAGTAGTCAGGGTTCCCTTCTCTTATCAGACATCCCAGAGTCCTGTTTCTGCTAGATGTTTCTGATAGTCACCGTCACGTGCCACTGTACTCCCTCCTAGAACCTGGGTCCCATCTCCCTATATAGAAAGGAATTCTTTCTTTCTTTTTTTTTTTTTTCTTCTTTTTTTTTTTAAGATAGTAATTTTATTTACTTATTTATTTACTGTCTGCACCATGTGGTACACAGGATCCTGACCAGGGATCTAACCCACGCCCCCTGCCATGGAAGGAAAGGAGTCTTAACCACTGGACCACTGGGGAAGTCCACATGCTTTCTTTTTTTTAATGTATTTTTAACGTGATTTTTTTAAAAACAATATTTGGACTGCAAAGAGATCCAACCCGTCCATCTTAAAGGAAATCAGTCCTGAATGTTCATTGGAAAGACTGATGCTGAAGCTGAAACTCCAATACTTTGGCCACGTGATGCAAAGAACTGACTCATTTGAAAAGCCCCTGATGCTGGGAAGGATTAAAGGTGGGAGGAGAAGGGGAAGACAGAGGACGAGATGGTTGGATGGCATTTCCAACTCGATGGGCATGAGTTTGAGCAAGCTCCGGGAGTTGGTAATGGACAGGGAAGCCTGGCATGCTGCAGTCCATGGGGTCACAGAGTCAGACACGACTGAGTGACTGAACTGAACTGATTTTTATTTTTGGCCACACCTTGCAGCATGTGGGATCTTAGTTCCCTGATCAGAGAGTGAACCCACACCCCCCTGCATTGGAAGGTGGAGACATAATCACTGAACCGCCAGGGAAGTCCTTAAATGTATTTGTATTGAGATATAGTTGAAATTTTTTAACTTAAATGATTTTTTTTACCTGCAGTAGAGTTCGTACCCTTGCACTGACTGTATTATGTCCAGCTCATTTGGGGTCCATTCTCCTGGCATCACTGAGGTCACCCTTCCTTGCCCAGCTGTTAAGAAGTGTGACAGTGAGAGGTAGCTTAGCGGGTGGTCTTTCCAGCTCCCACCTCATCACCTGTGTGGACAGNTCCTGCACAAGATCGAAATCCAAATGCCTTGGTTGAGTCTCCACATTTAAATTTCTTGCTTTGGTCTGTTTCATTTGGACAGTGAGACTCCTCCCACTGGATTCTCACCACCCCGTGGTTCATTTGCAAGAGAGCGAAATGTCGTGGCTCATTAAAGGGAGAGAAATGTCATGAGCTGGTGAGGAGCTGGAGTTGCCATTCCCCAGAAGTGCACCCCTCCCTCCCCCTGACTCCCCTGAGGGCTGTGCAGCTGCTAGGAGACCCCTCTAGGTAGTTGTCACTACTTGTCTCCTGTCAAAGCTTGTCTGTGTATAACAGGCTACATCACCCCCATTTCTCTGTGTCTTTCATTTTGTCCCTTGTGGTCTCTGTGGTCTAGAAAGGACTTCATTAGTGCTTGCAATAGGGCCTTTCAAGGTTGGGCTTCTTAAGAACATTCCTGAAGGTTCCGACAGGACCTCTGATGGTCTCCCATCTCTCCTCAATCAGGGATGCAGGTCCTCTTTAATTGGATCATCTTTTCTTTTTCTCCTTTGCTTTCCTTGCAGGGAAAGGAGAGATACTACCTTTCTCCTCCTGATAGCTAAGGAATTTAGTAATTAATTGTTGAGTATCTGTGGTGATTAGTAGCAGAGGAGGATTAGGAATTGGATCTCACTGTCTCAGAGGAGTCATAGAAGAGTCCTCAGCCTGTCATGGACTCATGGAGGCTCACAGGGTCATGGAGTCGACTGTAGAACCCCTTCATTCTAGAAAAATTCATCTAAGGGGTGGAGAAACAGCCTTTCTTCTGCTTCTTCTCCTTGGTTGCCTCCTGGGGAGCTTGCTACAGATTGCAGGGCCTCCATCAGAAGGCAGAGGGGCCAGGAATGCATCTCATACTCCTTGGGTATGAGGGTGTTTCTTGGGAAAGATGGAAATAGGCAAGGGGTAACTGAGGTCAGCCCACAAGTTTGGCATAGTAGCCCCCCGGCCCCCCACCACGGTGGGCACCCACTTCTCTTCTGCCTGTCGCCCGCTCACCCACCGCAGAGTCCCTGTTCATCCCAGGATTCCTGCTTTGTCCTCGGGGTGGAGGTACCACATTCATCCTAGCTAGAAGCTACTCTCTTCTCCCAGTCTTGCCTTTGGTGTCTTCAAGCTTTGAGCTCATAGCGCCTGCCTCTGGGGTTTCCTGGGCCACCTGGGATGAATATCCTCTTGGCCATTGCATCACTATTTCTCAGAGCCTGAAGTCACCCCGGGACAGCTGACGGTTGAGTAGGGATGTCAGAGCCTTGGGAGGGGACTCTGCTTCCTCTACTTGTCTGCCTGTCTTACTGATTTCCATGTGCAAATATTTTAGGAATGACACTTCAAGGTGTCCTTTTTCCAATCCACTTCATCAGATTCTCAGTTTTGTGGCGGTTGTTTTCCCTATTAGATGAGACATCGCTACGTAAGACTTGAGGGAGTATGGCCAGGATAAATTAGGTGTTTGGGATTAGCAGATACAAACTGCTATATATAAAATAAGCAACAAGGTCCAACTGTATAGCCCAGGGAACTATATTTAATATCATGTAATAAACCATAGTAGAAAAGAATGTTAAAAAATGTATANTTGAGGGAGTATGGCCAGGATAAATTAGGTGTTTGGGATTAGCAGATACAAACTGCTATATATAAAATAAGCAACAAGGTCCAACTGTATAGCCCAGGGAACTATATTTAATATCATGTAATAAACCATAGTAGAAAAGAATGTTAAAAAATGTATATATGTGTATAACTGAATCACTTTGCTGTACACTAGAAACACACAGCATTATAAATCAACTATATTTCAGGTTTTTTTTTTAAAGACATGATTAATATAGGATGATGAAGGTCAATCATTTAATAAAAAATATTTATTGACTGAAACTATAGTAGTCTCTCCTTCTCCGTGGGGGATACATTCCATGAACCCCCAGTGGATGCCTGAAACAGTGGATGGTATCAAACCCCATAGAGTGACCTTTTTCCCTATACATCCAAACCTGTGATAGAGTGTAATTCATAAAACAATTACAGTAAGAGATTAACAACAGCAACTAACAATAAAATAGAACAATTATAATAGCATATTATAATAAGAGTTACTTGAATGTGGTCTCTCACTGAACACATCTTATTGTAGACAGTTAATGCCTTTTCCATCTTAAACACGTATCACCTACTGTGGCCCTAACTTTCACGGTTTGAAGTGCAACAGCAAAGCTAGCATGAATTTCTTTTCCCTTCGTCACAGTCTCACAGATAGAAAGTTCTATCTTCCCGTGGATCTTAGCAGCCTCAGCTTTTTCCCCCCCTTTCATTATGAAGCTGAGAAGTTTCGCCTTTTCACTTAAAAAGAGCACTTTACGGCTTCTCTTTGGCACAAATTGGCACATTGCTCCTTGTGTGCTTTGGGGCCGTTATTAAGTAAAATAAGGGTCACTTGAATCTAAGCCCTGTGACTCCTCGACAGTCCATCTGATAACCAAGGCGGCTACTAAGTGACTGAGGGGAGGGATACACGGAACAATGGAGCGACTCACCTGCCAGCTGGGATGGAGTATGAATTGTTTATTTTTGGAGTTTTCCATTTAGTGTTTTCCCGACCGTGATTGACCACAAATAATTTTTTTTCACATTTTATTTTGTATTGGGGTATCGCTGATTAACAATGTTGTGATAATTTCAGCCATAGTCCCCAACAAAGGGACTCAGCCATGCCTATACTTGTATTCATTCTCCCCCAAACTCCTCTTCCATCCAGGCTGCCACATAACCCTGAGCAGAGTTCCCTGTGCTATACACTAGGACTTTGTTGATTATCCGTTTTAAATAAAGCAGTGTGTACATGTCCATCCCAAACTCCCTAACTACTGCTACCTCCCATCCTTCTCCCGTGACCACAGGTGATTTAAACATCAGAAGGCGAAGCCCTGGATTAGTGGGGATGACTGTTCCTGTGCCAGGGGCTATTGCAGATGTAGGGATCTCAGTAGTTCAGTTTTAAGAACCCCTTAAAACTGAATATGTGACCAGATCGACATGAGTGTGACATGCTGTGGGGAAATTCAGGAAAGACTGGCCATGGGAAAAGAGACCAGGAGTTCTCATCTCCTGGGGAGCAGCTTATGAAAGCCCCCCACGGAAGAGAGCGCTTGGCGCCTTGTGGCAGCTCGAGGAGGAGGAGAGAGGCTGGAGTGGTGGGGAGCAGAGAAGGCGGCCAGGGCCAGATCAGGGCGGGGCCTTCTCTGCCAGGGCAAACAGGGAGTGTTTTAGTCTTAGCTCAAGGAGAAGCCTTTAGAAGGTTTTACACAGGGGCATGGGTGATCTGATCCAGTTTATAAAAATAGAAATGAAATGCCAAGGATTCATCCATAAGGACCAGCCCGTGTATATTCTCTCTTATTTTCTACTGATTCTGCTCATTGGTTTCCCTTGATTTCTGCAGAAGACAGTTACTTGGTTTTCATATCATCATTTTAAACTAGACTTTTCTTTCTGGATTTCAGGTTCTCAGCCAGAAAATTACTTTCCCCATGGAGCTCTGGTAGGTTGGATTGCCATGACTTCAAGTCAAAAGGCACCCCACTCCAGTATTCTTGCCTGGAGAATCCCATGGATGGAGGAACCTGGTGGGCTGCAGTCCACGGGGTTGCAAAGAGTCGGACATGACTGAGCGACTTCACTTCACTACACTTTAGGGCTTCCCAGGTGGCACTAGTGGGAAAGAACCCACCTGCCAATGAAGGAGACACAAGAGGTGCATGTCCCATCCCTGGGTCAGTAAGATCCCCTGGAAGAGGGCATGGCAACCCACTCCAGTAGTCTTGCCTGGAGAATTCCGAGGACAGAGGAGCCTGGCAGGCTACAGTCCATGGGGTCACAAAGAGTCAGACACGACTGAAGCGACTGAGCACGAATGCAAGTCGTCTTAACCCTCTCTCTTTGATTATGGAGCTTGTGAAAGTCCTGGATAAGTCCTGAGATTTAATCACTCAAGAGCTACAGTCTAGCCTGTGCTCCTCATATCAATATGGCTGGAAATTGCTATTTCCAGAACGTCTTCTCACTCGGTGACTCACCAGGAAGCTTCAGGATAGCTGTAAAGCTCCAAAACATCACAGCTTTCTCTAAATATGATTCCGATAGACTCTCACATGGCCCTAGGGTGGGAGAAGAAAAGATGGATGTTCTGAAAAACACATCTTTCTGAAAGCCCACTGCCAGGCAAGATTAAAACCTTTGTCTGGAAGGAAATTGGAAGATTCTCTGGGTTCCAATAAAAGGTTTCATGCCTATTTTTAACCTGTCCCTTGCTTGGATTAGGTCAGTGGTTTAATCATTAAACATTGGCCAATTCATTCATTTATTCTCACATTCATTCTTTTGGTTACCGCACACCCTGCCAGCTGTCCTGAAAAGCACTGAGAGCAGAAAGACGTCATTTCTTCCCTGTGATTTCTCACAGGGACTCTTCAGGGTTATGGCTGAGAAAATTTAGGAATATTCCTGATTTCCAAGTTAAAGTGTTAACATCAAGTAGAGGGGGATGCCTTCAGAGCTGAAAAAAAAGCCAGGAGGAAGCAGTCAAGTTGGCCTGGGGCTGGGGGGCAGGGGAGCAACACTGGTAACAAGCAGAAGAGTGTGATCCAGAGGTGGGTTCAGCAGTTATTCTAAGGAGATGCTTGTAATACCATGTCAGTGTGGATGCGGGAGGGGTAGGAAGGATGGAGATGCAGAAATGAGCTGGGGGACTTTCCTGGTGAGGGTTGGGAATCTGTCTTGCAATGAGGGAGATGTGGGTTTGATCCCTGGTCCAGAAACTAGGATTCCACATGCCACAGGCCAGCTAAGTACGTGCACCACGACTACTGAGCCACAGCTCCTGAAGCCCACGCGCCTGGAGCCTGTGCTCTGTAGCAGGAGGAGCCGCTGCAATGAGAAGCCCATGCACCGCAAAGATCGTAGGGTTTATACTGTGCCACGACAGAGCCTCAGTGCAGCCGAAATTAATTAATTTTTTAAAAGGAATGAGCCAGGGTTATTATATAACCAGAAGGCAACAATATTCATTCATTCAGTGAACATTTATCTTGCACTAACTATGTGCAGGGCTTTGTACATGGCTCTGAGAAGTCAGTGAGGTGCAGCCCTGGCCCACCAAGAGTTCACAGTTCAAGGGGAGACATTCAGATAGGTAAGTATAAAACACTGATGTTAGACTATGGCAGATTTAGACACAGTCCCATGTGGACCTAGAGTCGGGGGGCTTCCCGTCCTATGTCACCTCTCCCAGCCTCTTCCTAAAGTTCCATGTTAAGGGAGGCGGGATGGGACCAGTATAGGCAAGGAGGTTGGAAGCGGGCTGCTGTGTGTGGAAGCTACAAACGCATCTTTGAAGTANCTGAGAAGTCAGTGAGGTGCAGCCCTGGCCCACCAAGAGTTCACAGTTCAAGGGGAGACATTCAGATAGGTAAGTATAAAATACTGATGTTAGACTGTGGCAGATTTAGACACAGTCCCATGTGGACCTAGAGTCGGGGGGGCTTCCCGTCCTATGTCACCTCTCTCAGCCTCTTCCTAGAATTCCATGTTAAGGGAGGCGGGATGGGACCAGTATAGGCAAGGAGGTTGGAAGCGGGGTGCTGTGTGTGGAAGCTACAAACGCATCTTTGAAGTGGACGATGGGAAAGGCGGGTAGATGCCGGGGCCACTTCTTTGCCCTGGATCCTGATGCCGGGAAGCTGATATCGTACTCTTGGTAGGGGTGATTCCTGGAAAGATTACTAGGTGGAGGTGGAGGTTCGGAGTCTGCAGCAAACATGGAGGGAGAAGATGGGGTGTGGGTTACAGGGGCCCAGCAAAAGGACTGTCAGGGAGAGAAATGAAGGAAGAATGAGCAGGAGTAGCCAGCGGATGGCTTGGGTTCAGTTTGACTGAGTGGTGGTTGACGTCCTTCTGTTTCACCGTGGAACCTACAGTAAAATCTGCTGAGGGGGTCAGGGGGATCTTTGGACTTGCTCTGCAGGTAGGTGGGGGGAGGGAAGTCTCCCTGAAAGAATGAGGGAGATTCCTGAGGGCCGTGGAGAGCCTGATGGNGATGAAGGAAGAATGAGCAGGAGTAGCCAGCGGATGGCTTGGGTTCAGTTTGACTGAGTGGTGGTTGACGTCCTTCTGTTTGACCATGGAACCTACAGTAAAATCTGCTAAGGGGGTCAGGGGGATCTTTGGACCTGCTCTGCAGGTAGGTGGGGGGAGAGAAGTCTCCCTGAAAGAATGAGGGAGATTCCTGAGGGCCGTGGAGAGCCTGATGGCTCTGGATGTGTGTGTGTGTGTGTGTGCACACGCACAGCGGGTGCTAGGAGCTCAGAATGTCACATACACCTCTTTGTGGCACCACAGAGTTGTGATGCCAGACAGGTGCCAGCTGTCTTTCTGAAGGCAGGTTCCAGGGCTGGCATGCATTTCCTTCTGCGTTTGTATATACTGGTGAGTCAGACAAAGGCCAGGCTGAACACACGTGTCCCTGGGTGGCCGGAGTGGCCGGGCAGGTCTGCCTGATACAGAGGCTGCCTTCCCTGGTCTTGGCTCATCTGCCCAGGGAACCTCCTTCAGCCCCTGCTTACCTTTCCTGGGGTCCGGGCCACAGATTTGCAGGGCCTGTCTGGGACCCCATCTTTGTATTAACCGACCACTGCTGCCCACACCTTCTCCATGTGGGACCAACGTGGTGGCCTGTCTGCCCCCTTGTGGGTAAGAATAGGCATTTGATCCGATGGCAGTGACTGGACCCGGCTGCTGACGTAGTTTCTCCTCCACTGTCTTCCTCTTGGACTCCTCATGTCCAGGCTCCAAGCCCAACATGTGTCACCACCCTGGCTTTCTGGGGAATGGTTTCTTCCTGACTCATTTGGTAGCAGGTTGAATATCATCAATCATACTGTAAGGAAAAGTCACAGATTACTAGTTGATGGCACGGTGGTGTTTATGACATATCTGAAACCGGAACAGATGGTCTATATTAAAAGTGTAACTGTAGAGTAAGCACTCCCACAATCCTAGAGACTGTTTTCCCCTCGAGTTTTGCTTCTCGAAGGAGTCATAGAACATTAGACCATAAGGGCCCCTGGAAAGCTTCTCGTCCAGATGTCCCATTTTGCAAACAAAGAAACCAGAGTCCAATGACGTTGAGTGATTTGCCCAAGGTCACTGAGCTAGTTAGTGGTGAAGCTGAGAATAAAACTGGAGCCCCTGACATTCAATCCGGTGTTCTTTCTGCAGTACCCTGGGACCTGGGGATCTGCTTGGTCTTCTTTCAAGAGAAAAAAAAAACCAGAATATGCCAGAAGCCCAGGGTTAATGTGTTCCTGGCACAACATCAGGTCTGAGCCACAGACAGTCCTCACATCCTTTCTGCAGTGATGCAGGTGATTCTTCGGGCCTCGGCTGGCGTGACCTGATCACAGAAGTTCACTAGCCCTGTCCTGAGGCCAGTGAGNTGGAAAGATTACTAGGTGGAGGTGGAGGTTCGGAGTCTGCAGCAAACATGGAGGGAGAAGATGGGGTGTGGGTTACAGGGCCCCAGCAAAAGGACTGTCAGGGAGAGAGATGAAGGAAGAATGAGCAGGAGTAGCCAGCGGATGGCTTGGGTTCAGTTTGACTGAGTGGTGGTTGACGTCCTTCTGTTTGACCATGGAACCTACAGTAAAATCTGCTAAGGGGGTCAGGGGGATCTTTGGACCTGCTCTGCAGGTAGGTGGGGGGAGAGAAGTCTCCCTGAAAGAATGAGGGAGATTCCTGAGGGCCGTGGAGAGCCTGATGGCTCTGGATGTGTGTGTGTGTGTGTGTGCACACGCACAGCGGGTGCTAGGAGCTCAGAATGTCACATACACCTCTTTGTGGCACCACAGAGTTGTGATGCCAGACAGGTGCCAGCTGTCTTTCTGAAGGCAGGTTCCAGGGCTGGCATGCATTTCCTTCTGCGTTTGTATATACTGGTGAGTCAGACAAAGGCCAGGCTGAACACACGTGTCCCTGGGTGGCCGGAGTGGCCGGGCAGGTCTGCCTGATACAGAGGCTGCCTTCCCTGGTCTTGGCTCATCTGCCCAGGGAACCTCCTTCAGCCCCTGCTTACCTTTCCTGGGGTCCGGGCCACAGATTTGCAGGGCCTGTCTGGGACCCCATCTTTGTATTAACCGACCACTGCTGCCCACACCTTCTCCATGTGGGACCAACATGGTGGCCTGTCTGCCCCCTTGTGGGTAAGAATAGGCATTTGATCCGATGGCAGTGACTGGACCCGGCTGCTGACGTAGTTTCTCCTCCACTGTCTTCCTCTTGGACTCCTCATGTCCAGGCTCCAAGCCCAACATGTGTCACCACCCTGGCTTTCTGGGGAATGGTTTCTTCCTGACTCATTTGGTAGCAGGTTGAATATCATCAATCATACTGTAAGGAAAAGTCACAGATTACTAGTTGATGGCACAGTGGTGTTTATGACATATCTGAAACCGGAACAGATGGTCTATATTAAAAGTGTAACTGTAGAGTAAGCACTCCCACAATCCTAGAGACTGTTTTCCCCTCGAGTTTTGCTTCTCGAAGGAGTCATAGAACATTAGACCATAAGGGCCCCTGGAAAGCTTCTCGTCCAGATGTCCCATTTTGCAAACAAAGAAACCAGAGTCCAATGACGTTGAGTGATTTGCCCAAGGTCACTGAGCTAGTTAGTGGTGAAGCTGAGAATAAAACTGGAGCCCCTGACATTCAATCCGGTGTTCTTTCTGCAGTACCCTGGGACCTGGGGATCTGCTTGGTCTTCTTTCAAGAGAAAAAAAAAACCAGAATATGCCAGAAGCCCAGGGTTAATGTGTTCCTGGAACAACATCAGGTCTGAGCCACAGACAGTCCTCACATCCTTTCTGCAGTGATGCAGGTGATTCTTCGGGCCTCGGCTGGCGTGACCTGATCACAGAAGTTCACTAGCCCTGTCCTGAGGCCAGTGAGGTGATCACAGAGCCCAGGCCTCCGCCCTGGTGGAGTCTAGCTTTACCTGGGATGGTTCCTTTCTTTTCTTTCTTTTTTTCGTGTTTGTTGATTTGGCGCTGTGCTAGGTCTTCATAGCCGCACTCGGGCTTTATCTACATGCGGTGCACAGGCTTCTCAGTGCGATGGTTTCCCTTATTGCTGAGCACAGGCTCTAGGGCACATGGGCTTAGTAGTTATGGTACATGGGCTTAGTTGCCCTGAGGCATGTAGAATCTTCCCAGCCAGAGATCAAACCTGTCTCCTCTGCCTTGGCAGGGAGATTCTTATCCACTGGACCACCATAGAAGTCCCTGAAATAGTTTATTGATTCATTGAGAATGTTTGGATCAGTAGGGGAATAAATTATCCAAGTGAATGGTTCTCAAAGTTTCCTTCTTGGACCAGAAGCATCAGCATCCCCTGAAACCGTAATAAAAATGCAGGTGCTCAGCTCCTTTGGGCTTCCCTGGTGGCTCAGACGGTAAAGAATTTGCCTGCAATGCAGGAGACCTGGGTTCAATCCCTGGGTTGGGAAGATCCCCTGGAGAGGGGAATGGCTGCCCATTCTAGTATTCTTGCCTGGGGATAAAACAGCCTGGAAGGCTGCAGTCCATGGGGTCACAAAAGAGTTGGACATGACCGAGCAGCTCTCTTATTTACCCCAGTCCTAGTAACGAGGAAACTCTGGGGAGCGCAGCAATTCCTCCAAGTGACTCTGATGCCACCCATGTCAGAAGACCACTGGTCCAAGCTGTCCCCGGTACACAGAGCTCCAGCAGAACTCTACCCAAAGTCCACGCATGCCCTTGGTCTTCCAGCCAGCGGAGCAGATGGCCATGGTAGATCAGATGGATTTCCTTAAACATTTGGTAGTTGCCGTTGGAGAAAGATCCACTGGAGGAGGGCATGGCAAACCACTCCAACATTCCTGCCTGGAAAAAAAGTCCCGTGGACAGAGGAGCCTGGTGGGCTACAGTCCATTGGGTCACAAAGAGTAGAACATAGCTGAAGCAACTTAGCACACTCGCACTTGGAGAATGATGTCCAAGGAAGTGAAATCATTGTGTTCCTGAGATTATAACTCCTCTGTTTTAATCTATGAAGAATAGTGAGAGAGCCTTCTCAACGCAGCTCTCTGGTTTATGTGGGAGGAACAGGCATTGGCTTTCATTGTTCTGTAGTTAATACTGCTTCCCTTTGCTTTCTTTTTGTTTGGTTTGGCACGGTAAACCTTTGCCCATCTTTTTAACCTTTCTGTGTCTTTTTGTTTTCAGCATGTTGCTTGTGAGTAGCACGTGGGTGGATTTTGTTTTTAAATTCCATATAAGAGTTTTTCCTTTTTAGGATAGGGTTCTGAACTCAGGAAAAAACACCATCGCCCTTCTTTGTGTTCTGGTTTTTGTCTTCTACCTGCATCCTCCTTTGGCCCTCCCTTTCTTTTTCTCTGCTGTCTGTTTTCTTTGTTTTTATCTTCTCCAGTGATTTGGAAAACATGTGTTTTCCTTTGTGTTCTATTACTTTTGTTTATATTTTCAAAAACACTTGAAGCCTCTCTCTATATATAGTAGTTCCATTTTATTTATTTATTTTAAAATTTTTATTGGGATATAGTTGATTTATGTTGTGGTATTTCAGGTGTATAGCAAAGTGAATCAGTTATCCATGTACATATATACCCTCTTTTTTTCAGATTCTTTTCCATATAGGCCAGAGTATTGAGTAGAGTTCCCTGTGCATGTTCTTATTAGTTATCTATTTTACATATAGTAATGTGTCTGTGTCAATCCCAGTCTCCCTATAGAGATTAAATCATTGTATATAGTCAGGTGACTTTTTTTATTAAAAGCATATCTGGAAAGGTTTTACAAGTTAGTAAATATAGATTTATTTCAGTTTTATCTGTTTTATAACATACTATAGGGCCAACATTATACAAACCTTATTTTATGAACATTTATTAGGTTTTAACTATTTTTATTTTAAAAGTAAAGATATAATGAATGTTCTCCTTTTTGTTCACATACATAACATATTGTCAAGTTGACTTGCTGAAGCCTATAATTTTTAAATGATTAAACTCAAGAAGGAATCCCTACGGGATGATTTCCCAAACAAGGCAAGGTGTTAACTCATTTAAGTTTGTCCTTTCATTTTTCTTCTCTGCTCCATTCCTTCTCTCTATTAACAAATATGAGGATGTAAGCCTTTGTTATTATCAGTTTATTAATTGTTACATTACTCATCTCTTTGAAATACAAGATTGAGTTACAGGTACCTCTGTCATCACATTTATTATAATTACGAGACTTACTTAAATGTTTTTAGTGCCAGCACACAAATTCTTTTCATCCAAAATGTTTCCACTTTTCCTTTTGATTTTTCTTTTAGTAGTATGTTCGACTTTTTTCTCAAAAAAGAGTTGATGTGACTGCTGCTTACACATGGTACCAGAAATAGAAACAGGACCTGGGTCATTTCAATTTCCTTCTCTCTCTCAAACACTGACTTCTTTACCGGAATCTACAGCCAGTTCTTCACAGACTGGTTGAGCCTGCCCAGATGACCAGGCAAAGCTTCTCACTTTAAGATGCAAAATATATTCTTTTGTTAAACAAGAGTCACACCAACAAGCTCTCAACATTTCCAGACTCCGCCTTACCTCACTTGCTTAACCAAGGTTACATCTCCTTAAAATGCTCTTCGTGTCTGCCAATGCCCAGAAAGGCTTAGCTCTCCTGGTGCCACTTCCTCCAGGAAGCCCACCTTCATCTCCAAATTTGATATCATGTTTCTACAGCCCCTCCGTCTGAACCTCCCTTATGTCAGTGATCATTTTCTTTGCTTTATTAGTTACTAAATTTCTTATCCCTACCATTTCTGTCAACCTCTGAGTTCTGAGTCTTTCATTAGAGTTTTAAGATAAAATAGAGANCATGTTTCTACAGCCCCTCCATCTGAACCTCCCTTATGTCAGTGATCATTTTCTTTGCTTTATTAGTTACTAAATTTCTTATCCCTATCATTTCTGTCAACCTCTGAGTTCTGAGTCTTTCATTGGAGTTTTAAGATAAAATAGAGTCCTATTTATTTTTGTGTCCAGCCTATATCTAGCACAATGTATTGCTCATAAAAGACACGCCACCCACTGTTGTAATAATTACTATTGTTGATGGAGATATTCAATAAACTCTGAATGAAGAACCTTAATTCAGCATTTGTGGGAACATCCCTTCAGTAAAATGTTAAAAGGGAAGGAAGGTCTAAAGATAGTTCAGTATGATATATAAAAATCACATGGAAAAACCATTATACAGATCATTAAGCAATACAAATCCACAGAAGAGAAAAATTAAAACCAAGTCATCACGGAACACCATTGTTTAAGTGTGAAGAATGGCTGGTTTCCACCTTGTTATGTGAGACCAGCCCTCTGAGAATGTTGTTAGGTTTCTTGGGAGGTAATTGAAAGAGGATTGAGGATTTCAAAGCCATAACAACATGGAGGTCCATTTTTTCCTTCAACTCTGGCCTGATTATTATCCTGTCCTCCACAGGCTGACGATGAAGCCTCACTTTACTCCTGACTTCAAGGCTTGTGTAAACTTTTAACTGTCTTTTCTCACTGTGCTCATTTTATAGTTGGTTTGTTAATAAATATTTGCCATCTGTAGCCAGTCTGCAGATGTAACAAAATCTTAAAATGTCTGCAGTAAGAAGTGAGACAGGAACCTGGCATTTCATCACGAGAGACCTTGATTTTCTCCTTAAAAATTCACATATGTGTGTGTACTCTCTCTTTCTTGCATAGACACATACACACATACTCACACACATGCTCACACTCCTTATTGTCATTCCCCTTTTGTATTTATCCTTTCTCCACTTTTGAAACATGACTGCTGAACCAAGATTTTTACCAAAATTCCCTTCCATTTTGAGGGCCCAAATTACTGAGGCCAGTGTGCCAAGCTCAGAGGGTCTCTGCAGGGGAGATATCAACCAGGCAGAGAGCACAAAAATGACTCAAGACAGGTCGGGGCTCCAGCGTCTCCTCACCATCTGGGATCCAGGACTTTGGAGCCCCCTTGGACTTCATTGTTGCAGCTTTTGGATCACCTCATTGTCTGGGAATTCTTTCTGTTTCCCATACTTCTGTTTTCTTGGCTAGAAGGTTTCAGGCAAGTGTAATACACGTGTGTCTCTGACCTTGGATCTGGCATGGTGTCCTGTGAGCTGATCTCAGCTCAGGATGCTCCCTTGGATGGGGCCAGTATTCCAGTCTTTTGCTTTTGCATCAGCAACAACCAAGTTAGGAAGAGTGCTTATGCTTGGTTATGTTGCATAACCAGTGACCTTGAATCTTGGTGGCCTCACCAATAGAAGGTCATTGTTGCTCATGTCACACGTCATCTACAGGCAACCTTATAACTCTTCTTCAGGCTGTGGATTGACTGGGACTCTGTTCTATGTCTTCTTGTTCAGGGACCCAGTTAAAGAGTCATATCTGTGGGTACATGATATTCTTTTAGAGGGGGCAGGAGCAATCGGAGCAGTCCATACATGGACAATTGAAGATCCTGTTTGAATACAGCATGCGTCACCTCCATTCACACACCATTGACCCAAGCGAGTCTTATGACCAAGATCATGGTCAGTGAGGAGGGGGTACCCGGGAAATCATGGTCATAGTGGTGACTAGATGAACAGTTTTGTCCAGTTAGTACAGTCTGTCTCCCTTTGTAACTCTGATATGTTTAGGAAGAATCAGCAATCCTAGTGAATTTAGGTACCAAATTGTAGCTATTACTTGCAGCACCAAAGAGTAGTTTGGTTGGATGAGTGGATGAATAGATAAATTTATAACTATCCATTTGTAGAAGAAATGTGAGGAGACTTACATTAAAAGCACAGATATCTAAGACTTAAACTATGTGACTTAAGATTAAATGTGTACAAAAAAAGATGGAATATAAAATAAAGTATAAGTTTACATATAAAACATATGAACTTGTTTGAAAAGCAGAAACAGAGACACAGGTGTAGAGAACAAACATGGATACATGGGGGGGATGGGATGAATTGGGAGATTTGGATTGATATAAATATAAATATATATATATATATATATACACACACCATTGGTTTTTTTTCTTTTTTTACTGTTTATTAGATTTTTGTTTGAATGTGGACCATTTTTTAAAGTGTTTATTGAATTTGTTACAATGTTGCTTCTATTTTGTTTTGGTTTTTTGGCTGAGAGGCATGTGGGATTTGAGCTCCCCGACCAGGAACGGAACACACACTCCCTGCATTGGAAGGCAAAAGTCTTAACCACTGGACCAGACTGCCAGGGAAGTCCCTATATACACTATTGGTACTGTGTATAACGGAGAAGGCGATGGCACCCAACTCCAGTACTCTTACCTGGAAAATCCCATGGACAGAAGAGCCTGGTAGGCTGCAGTCCATAGGGTTGCAGAGTCAGACACGACTGAGCAACTTCCCTTTCACTTTTCACTTTCATGCACTGGAGAAGGAAATGGCAACCCACTCCAGTGTTCTTCCCTGGAGAATCCCAGGGACGGGAGAGCCTGGTGGGCTGCCGTCTATGGGGTCACACAGAGTTGGACACGACTGAAGTGACTTAGCAGCATATAGCACAGGGAACTCTACTCAGTGCTCTGTGGTGACCTAAATGGGGAGGAAATCTAAAAAGGAGGGGATATGTGTATATGTATAACTGATTAGCTTTGCTGTACAGCAGGAACTAGCATGACCTTGAAAAGCAACTATACTCTGAGATCCATGGGATTTTCCAGGCAAGAATACTGGAGTGGGCTGCCATTTCCTTCTCCAGGGGATCTTCCCAACCCAGGGATCGAACCTGGGTCTTCTGCATTGCAGACAGACGCTTTACCGTCTGAGCGACTAGAGTGATCCTATATACTCCAATAGAACTTAATTTTNTAAGATTAAATGTGTACAAAAAAAGATGGAATATAAAATAAAGTATAAGTTTACATATAAAACATATGAACTTGTTTGAAAAGCAGAAACAGAGACACAGGTGTAGAGAACAAACATGGATACATGGGGGGGATGGGATGAATTGGGAGATTTGGATTGATATAAATATAAATATATATATATATATATATACACACACCATTGGTTTTTTTTCTTTTTTTACTGTTTATTAGATTTTTGTTTGAATGTGGACCATTTTTTAAAGTGTTTATTGAATTTGTTACAATGTTGCTTCTATTTTGTTTTGGTTTTTTGGCTGAGAGGCATGTGGGATTTGAGCTCCCCGACCAGGAACGGAACACACACTCCCTACATTGGAAGGCAAAAGTCTTAACCACTGGACCAGACTGCCAGGGAAGTCCCTATATACACTATTGGTACTGTGTATAACGGAGAAGGCGATGGCACCCAACTCCAGTACTCTTACCTGGAAAATCCCATGGACAGAAGAGCCTGGTAGGCTGCAGTCCATAGGGTTGCAGAGTCAGACACGACTGAGCAACTTCCCTTTCACTTTTCACTTTCATGCACTGGAGAAGGAAATGGCAACCCACTCCAGTGTTCTTCCCTGGAGAATCCCAGGGACGGGAGAGCCTGGTGGGCTGCCGTCTATGGGGTCACACAGAGTTGGACACGACTGAAGTGACTTAGCAGCATATAGCACAGGGAACTCTACTCAGTGCTCTGTGGTGACCTAAATGGGGAGGAAATCTAAAAAGGAGGGGATATGTGTATATGTACAACTGATTAGCTTTGCTGTACAGCAGGAACTAGCATGACCTTGAAAAGCAACTATACTCTGAGATCCATGGGATTTTCCAGGCAAGAATACTGGAGTGGGCTGCCATTTCCTTCTCCAGGGGATCTTCCCAACCCAGGGATCGAACCTGGGTCTTCTGCATTGCAGACAGACGCTTTACCGTCTGAGCGACTAGAGTGATCCTATATACTCCAATAGAACTTAATTTTAAAAATAAAACGGAAATATGAAGCTTCTGTGATAAAAGTGGCCCCTACCTCACAGTCAGGGCCAAGAAGGAGGGATGGAATACCCAGCTCACATCTGGTGCTGGTGAGGTGTGTGCAGGTTTCCCAGCTCTGAGCTTCTAGAACCTTTATGATCTGGTTCTTTGCAGAAAGGGAATCAGCAGCGTCTCGACTCAGTAGCAGATTACACATGCTGTGTGCATCCTGTCTGTAAGCAGGAAGGTCGGGGGCATGTGTTAGAGCACTGCTAGGTAATTAATAATCCGTGAATTTTAGTCCTGTTTACTGTTTGCAGAGCTAATTACGCAATCAAGAATTTATTGTTACAAACATGCTGTTTAAGTTTAACTCGAGGGCTTCTCTATCGAAAGCTTGTGAAGTATAAATACCAAGAAAATGTAAACATAGTTTTGTTTAAAAATAAAGATTAATTGTGATCATCAACGTAGAACATTTGTAAAATAATGAGCTTTGTGCTTAGAAAGGTCAACAGGAATAGATACGTTGGTTTGTGACTCAGGCTACAATTAGCTCCTTTCTCCTACTTAACCTGGTCACCTATCACATGATGAGATTTTGACTGAAAAGTTAGCAAGAAAGAGTCTCTTCTGTCCCTTCAGGACAGTTACTATGTTCCTGTTCATCTGGGTTAACAGAGATTTTAAGGTGAAGTCATCTCTAAAACCGTGATTTCCGTTATTCTGGTTAATTGTGAGAGAACAGGTTGTATGTCTATTTGTACAACATACACACAGACTTCTCTTAAAGACATTTTAGGAAGAATGTTAGGAGGTAAATACCTCATTCCCCTTCTCAGTTACTCTTAGAAAGTGGGGTCAGGGAACACCCACATCAGCTCCCTCGAGGGGCTCAGTTAATCATCACTGATTGCACAAACCCTCTAAATCAGCATCTTTTGGAGGAGCTCAGGAATTCTATTTTTAACAAGCTCTCCAGTTGCTTCCTAAGCACATGGTGATCTAGATAAGCATTGTCCAAATAGAGCTTTCTAACTATGATGAAAATGTTCCATATTTGCACCGCCCAATATGGTAGCCACATGAGCCCTTGAAATGGAACCAGTGCAACTGAGTAACTGAATTCTTCACTTAGTTTTATTTTTGTTAATCGATTTTAAAATTTGTATCTCACCATGTGGTCAGTGGCTACTGCATTGGAAATGTAGAGACAGATGACAGTTAAATAACAATAGCAGCTGTAGCAATAGTAGTACCAAGAGCCAACTGTATGTGACTCGACTCTTGGACTTTTCAAGTTTTCCAGATGTCAGACACTAGCCTAGGTCCTTTCCACATAGTAACACATTTAAGTCTCACAAAATTCTAGGATATTTCCTGAAGGTAGTGGGTCAGTCAGGAACATGGTAGCCAAGCCTGGTGTTGCAAACAGAGAGAGTATTTTTTTTTGTTGACGTATAGTTGATTTGTAGCGTTGTGTTAGTTTCTCCTGTACAGCAAAGTGAATCAGAGATACACAAACACACACACACACACACACACACACACACGAGCTTCCATGGTGGCAGGCGACCTGGGTTTGATCCCTGGGTCAGGAAGAAGGAAATGGCAACCCACTCCAGTATTCTTGCCTGAAATCCCATGGACAGAAGAACCTAGCGGGCTACACATGGGGTCGCAAAAGGGTCAGACAACTTAGCAACTAAACAACAAGTATACTCTTTTTTACATTCTTTCCCATGTAGGCCATTACAGAGTACTGAGTCGAGTTCCCTGTGCCATACAGCAGGTCTTTATTGGTTATCTACACTATATATCGTAGTGTGTACATGTCAATCCCAGTCTCCCATTTATCTCTTGCTCCCTATCGCCTGGTAACCATAAGTTTGCTTTCTCTATCTATGACGCTACTTCTGTTTTGTAATAAGTCCATGTGCTCAGTTCACCTGGGGATGCAGTGCAGGTGGAACTGGACCTCTGAGGCTCCCTGGAATTTGGAACTCTTTTGCTCTAAATTTGGAATTTAGTCTTCCTTTGCTTCTTGAGTGATGCAGCTCCAAGCTGGAGACAGAAAATGAATTCTATTTCCTTCTCCTGATGTCCAGCCTCCTGCCAGTGCCTCCCATTGGCAGACATCTAATTTTATGGCACATAGAATCTGTATAACCTGATTTAATCAGAATCTAATCAGAAATCCAATCAGAATATAATCAGGCAAAGAGATCTGGGAAATGTCATTCGGGTACTTCCTGTCCCAGTATCACAGTGCCGTATTGAGAAGTGTGGGCTTGGTGCTGAGGGAGACTAGAAAAATCACCTGAAGAGAGTTTCATGATTAGCACGTCTCTCTCTCTCTGTTTCTTTTTGTTTGTGGTTAAACCGCAAGGCCTCTGGGATCCCAATTCCCTGGCCCAGGGATCAAATCCAGGTCTTCTGCAGTGAAAGCTCAGAGTCTTAACCACTGGACCACCAGAGAATTCCCTGGCACTTCTCTCTCTTTTTAAATTAAGGTTTATTGGAGTATGGTTGCTTTACAATGTTGTGTTAATTTCTACTGCACAGCAAACGAGTCAGCAGGCATACATATAAATATATGCCCTCCCTTTTGGACTTCCTTCTCATCAGTCACCACGGTGCATTAAGTAGACTTCCTGTGCTAAGCAGTGTGTTCGCATTAGTTTTCTGTTTTATGTGTGTGTGCTAAGTCACTCATCGTATCCGACTGCATGGAACATAGCCTGCCAGGCCCCTCTTAGTGTATATGTGTCAATCTCAATTTCCCAATTTCTCCCATCTCTCCTTCCCCATTGGTATCCATATATTTGTCCTCATGTCTGTGTCTCTTTCTGCTTCACAAATAAGACCATCTGTACCATTTTTATAGATTCCACATATATGTGTTCATATATAATACTTATTTCTCTCTTTCTGACTTATTCCTGTATGACAGTCTCCAGGTCCATCCATGTCTCTGCAAATGACCCAATTTTGTTCCTTTTTATGGCTGAGTAGATAGCATATTCAAAAGCAGAGACATTACTTTGCCGACTAAGGTCCGTCTAGTCAAGGCTATGGTTTTTCCAGTGATCATGTATGGATGTGAGAGTTGAACTGTGAAGAAGGCTGAGCGCTGAAGAATTGATGCGTTTGAACTGTGGTGTTGGAGAAGGCTCTTGAGAGTCCCTTGGACTGCAAGGAGATACAACCAGTCCATTCTGAAGGAGATCAGCCCTGGGATTTCTTTGGAAGGAATGATGCTAAAGCTGAAACTCCAGTACTTTGGCCACCTCATGTGAAGAGTTCACTCATTGGAAAAGACTCTGGTGCTGGGAGGGATTGAGGGCAGGAGGAGAAGGGGACAACAGAGGATGGGATGGCTGGATGGCATCACGGACTTGATGGATGTGAGTCTGAGTGAACTCCGGGAGTTGGTGATGGACAGGGAGGCCTGGCGTGCTGCGATTCATGGGGTCGCAAAGAGTCGGACACGACTGAGCGACTGAACTGAATATTCCATTGTATGTGCTGCTGCTGAGTCGCTTCAATCATGCCCAACTGTTTGCAACCCCATGGACTGTAGCCTGCCAAGCTTCTCTGACCATGGGATTCTCCAGGCAAGAATACTGGAGTAGGTTGCCATGCCCTCCTCCAGGGGGTCTTCCTGACCCAGGGATTGAACCCTTATGATCAAATCTCTTAAATCTTCTGCATTAGCAAGCAGGTTCTTTGCCACTAGTGCCACCTGGGAAGCCCCAATCCATTGTATATATCTACCAAACCTTCTTTCTCTGTTCTCTGTTGATAGAGGTTTAGGTTGCTTCCATATCCTAGTTATTGTAAGCAGTGCTGCTATGAACATTGGAGTGCTTGTATCTTTTTGAATTATAGTTTTCTCTGGGTATATGTCCAGTAGTGGGATTCCTAGCACATCTCTTAAACCTGTGTATGTCTAACTGTGTGAATGACATCATCACTTTCTGAGCTCAGTGGTACAGATCAGACTGTCTCCTGAGATGGTTTGGGTCTAAAGAGCCAAATCTTGACTGGTTTTTAATTTCCATTCCCCTCAATGGGAGTCTGTGCAGAGGTATAAATGCCCAAGAGGGCTACCAGCCCCTTTCATGGATATGTCATCCCTATTTTGCTAACTGGTTTCTTCTGTGATAAGCCTTGAGGAGTCTCTTCATGCAGAGCTTAAAGCTCTAGAGGCAACTCCAAGGAGCCTGCTTCTTGCTTTCCCCTGGGTCCACTCCTATCCACAGCCCTCTAAAGCTTGCTGCTCCCTGTGGGAGGGAAAAAAGGCACAAAAAGTACATGGAAGAGAAGTTGCCTCTTGCTTCACCTGTTTGCAGTTTCTGTGCTTCTCCCAGTAAAAGGCCTGTCGCCTTAGTAGGGCCTCTCTGTCTCCTTCTGGCCAAGCTCTTCATCTCTGCAGATGGACTGGGCTGAGCGTGTACCCCCACCTCCACCCACAACCCCATGTAGGGACCAGAGTAGCCGATGCTTGAGTTTCTCTTTTACCAACACTCGGACCAAACATTCAGAAATAGACTTCTTAATAAAAACTTCTCCGAGAGAGATGGGAGGGAGAGGGATGGACTGGGCATCTGGGCTTGGTTGTTGCTGTTGCAGTTATTGTTCAGTTGCCAAGTCATGTCTAACTCTTTGAGACCCATCAACTGCAGCACGCCAGGCTTTCCTGTCCTTCACCATCTCCTGGGAGTTTGCTCAAACTCATGTCCATTTAGTTGGTGATGCCAGCCATCTGACCATCTCATCCTCTGTCACCCCCATCTCCTCCTGCCTTCAGTCTTTCCCAGCATCAGGGTCTTTTCCAATGAGTTGGCTCTTCACATCAGGTGGCCAAAGTATTGGAGTTTTAGCTTTAGCATCAGTCCTTCCAGTGAATATACAGTATTGATTTCCTTCCCCTGGGGTTGTTAGATGAAAACTATTACATTTAGAATGGATAAACAACAATGTCCTGCTGTATAGCACAGAAAACTGTATTTGATATCCTGTGATAAACTATAATGAAAAAGAATATTTCAAAAGAATGTATATATAGGTATAGCTCAGTCACTGCCGCAGAGATTGACCCCGCATTGGAAATCAACTATATGTCAATAAAAATAAATAAAAATAAATTTAAAATTTCGAACTACATAAGGGAACTTATCTTCATCATATGAGTTAAAAGTCTTCCCGTGGAAGTGAAGCTAAGGCACTGAGATAGGAACCAACAGGAGCCAGTAATATGAGTGACCAGCTCATGAATTTATTTGACTGGAGGAAAACAAATATGTGTCCATCTTCCCTGCCAGAATTTGTAAAATAAATATGAAGTATAATGTCTTGGAAAACAGACATGAGATCAATGGACTAATGCAGCAGATAATGACAAACTTTTAAATTCCAATTTCTGGCTCTTGGAACCAATAATTTCAGAGCTCTACTCTTTCTAGAGGACTTGGGGAAAATATTCTCTTTCCCTTGCATTGCAGTGTTTCCCCGCAGACTCTCATCCTCAGGAGACATGCTGGGCAAAATGGTTGATTATAGGCTGGGGTTGGCAGCTGGAATCTGTTTCCCATCCTTACAGCTGGAGGCAGAAGGATGCAGACAGATCACAGGTGTACATCTGGAAGCTTCATTTCTGAGCCTCTGCTGAGCTAAGGTGGCATCGTATCTTTGCCCCATGCCTGGGGCATTGAACATTTGCTTTTGCATGTTTGGGAGTTCTTTGCATGCATTTTTCACGTTGAGTCTCAGTTCTACCTTCTCCCTTCTCTCATCACTTGGGAAAACTATGCTTCTATGATACGGTACATCATGTCCCTTCTGGGCATATTTCCAGCCTCTAGTTTTTTGGGAGTTTTAGTCTCCTAAGGGAGAATAGTACAACCCAATGTCTTTTATCCTACAATAGTAAGAGCCAAGCTGCCCAGCTTTTTTCTCTCTCTCTATCCCTGAGCCTTTTTGCCAATGGGAAGATGGTGAGGAAGCATCGTATAGCTTTCTCATCATCCTTCAAGAGATCAAGATCACTACGTTTCAAGAGAGAGGCCAGAGTTACATTTGTCTGTCTAGCCCCACTGGCTTGTGATTAATAACTATTTCAGTCAGATCCGGGCCATAGCTTGCCTGAATCCAAGCTTTAAAATGATTAGAAATTTTTCGGTTCTTCTATATTTTTCACCCATCTCACTGTGTGGCATGGTGGATATTAGCCAGATGCTAAGTGACCTCTGAATCCAGTTCATGCTATTCCTATTCTTCTGTCTCTTTGTTCTGAAATATTTCCTGGGTTCATGTTCCCTGGCAGAAGAGGACACCAGATTAGATCTGCATGGAAAAGAGGAGCAGTTGAGTAAAATCTGGTACATTTCCTTTAAATTCTAAGCATTTTTACTGTGAAGTCAAAGTCTATAAAAAATCTGTTGGGGGACCATTGCATTCTGCTCTCAATGGATAACTGTACAAACAATAAGTCATTCCACTTTGTGATGCTTCCTTCTAACATATGGCTTGGCGATGACCAGGCTGTCTTGGTCTATAGCGTGTGCATCAAACATCTGTGTTAGGAAAAGTGCTGGGCATGAAATCTGAGGTCGTGTGGTCACGATTTCATTTTATCTGCTTATTAAGAAGACAGATGTCATTTCTGAACCAGGTGTCAAGACCCTACTGGGGGTTACTTAGCAATTGGATAGAAGATGGTAAGCATTAAGTATTTCTGCACCTGAGACCGACCTCCCCAGGGCAATTTAATTTGTAGAAATAAATGCATTTAATCTCCAACAATTGGAATTTTTTGACTCTGTGTACAGTAATGCTGAAGCTGTATCTATATAACACCCCAGCCAGGCCATTATCCAAGCGTGTTTAGTCATAAAACCCAATGAATTCAGTCTAACAACTCATTTTATGACTCAACTGACTGTCTTAGCAATCAGTCTGTTTGGGTATTTAGCTATCAGAGATTAAAGACCAAACATCAGTGGCTGTTCATAGCAGAAGAGATTGTTTATCAGCTTTAGTCTCTATGCTTTTCATGAGATTGTTTTTCCTAGAGATACAGGGAGGCAGCCTTCATTAGTACATTAATTCCCCAGGTTTCTCATTCTACCCAGTACCCTGCATTTGGGGGCTCCTACATCTGGGCCTCCTCCTTTGTCTAGACACAGCTGGAGCAGCCTGGCACAAATGCCCAGCCTAGGACACAGTCATTTGTTCATTGTTCAGGGGGAGGGAAGACAGACCTTCAGTCTTAAATAGCTCTTCCTGTAATGGGGTGCACACAGATATAGACGAGTTGGAAGTGGCTGAAAGTCAGCCCTTGAAAGGCTGAGTGATGGCAAGAGCTTGGAAAGACATAGACTCAGAAGAATCAGCTCCTTTACATTATGTTTGAAACCCTGGAAATCAGAGCTACCCAATGCCATTTCCAGCACTGTACTCATCCTTCTGGAAGGATGAAGTGGCCTCATTTCTTTAGCCCTTAAAAGCTGACAGCACGTGGATATCGACTGCACCCCTCTGCTTTGTTCTCATTGGGGATAAGAGACCAAGAGCTCCACATTGAGCCTTCCTGGCATCCCGATTGGATGGGGCAGATTGCAGAACAAAAGTGCATGGAAAAGCTCATCAATTAACCTAATGAAGTTGATTTAAAGGACTTTAAACATGAGAGTGAGTTCAGTGTCTGTGAAAGCTCTTCCTAGTCCCTTGAAGTGATGAAATAAAATGATCAATCACCCTTATCAACCTCCCTTTTTTGGGTGATGTGGTGGTGGGAACAGTTTCTCCATTGGCAAATTAGCCCTCGTTTTATGAAGGGTTTTCGCTTGAGTTCAGGATCTGAGCCCCTGAAATGAGATCTCCTTCGTCCGTCACCTCACATCTGATTGGAGGGCTGGGAGGAGCAGAATGTGTCAGCAGTGCTTACCGATCGCCCTTTAGGTACTGGCCCTGGTCCTTGGAGCAGGGAGATTTGCTTGGAGGCTGAGTTTTGTGCTGTTGTTGTTTTTTTTAATGTTAAAATTACAAAAATAGAAAAACATTTGTTGTAGAAAATTCACCCCTTGGAGACTTGTATAAACTGAAAGCCACTTATCTTACTTCCTTTCTCTGTGTGCTCAGACACGTCCAACTCTTTGCGACACTGTGGGCTGTAGCCTGCCAAGCTCCTCTGTCCATGGGATTTCCCAGGCAAGAATAATGAAGTGGGTTGCCATGCCCTCCTCCAGAGGATCTTCTCGACCTGGAAGCGAACCCTGTACCATTACCCACTGAACCACCTGGGAAACCCTCCTACCTTTGAACTGTTTGTATATAGTCAACCTTTGTGCATTTACCAATAAGTGTACCTGCGTATCTAGCATATACCTGTGCTTATAAGCATATATAACACATTCTATGTAAATTCAACAAATATCTTCCAACAAATATATAATATATATACAAATATGTATACATATTTGTATGAGCTTCCCTGGTAGCTCAGCCGGTAAAGAATCTGCCCACAATGCAGAAGACCCCAGTTCGATTCCTGGGTCAGGAAGATACCCTGGAAAAGGGATAGGCTACCCACTTCAGTATTCTTGGGCTTCTCTGGTGGCTCTGATGGTAAAGAATTCACCTGCAGTGTGAGAGACCTGGGTTCAATCCCTGGGCTGGGAAAATCTCCTAGAGGATGGCATGGCAACCCACTCTAGTATTCTTGCCTGGAGAATCCCCATGGACAGAGGAGCCTGGCGAGCTACAGTCCACAGGGTCTCAGAGAGTCAGGCACAACAGAGCAACTAAGCGCAGCACATTTTTAGATTGAAGTTTAGTTGATTTACAGTGTTGCATTAGTTTCAGATATACAGCAAAGTGAATCAGGTATGTGTGTGTATATGTGTGTATATATATATATATATACACACACACACACACACACTTCTTTTCCAGATTCTTTTCATTAAGAGTTATTTCAAGATACTGAATATAGTTCCCTATGCTATACAGTAGGTCCTTGTTGTTTAATCTTTCTTATGTATATGAGTGTATATATGTCAATCTCAATCTCCCAATTTATCCCTCCTCCCCCCTTCTTTGGTAACCGTAAGTTTATTTTCTGTGTCTGTGAGTCTGTTTCTTCCAACAAATACTGGGTTGATCAGAAAGTTCATTCATAGTAAGAGGTTATGGAAAAACTCAAATGAACTTTTTGGCCGGCCCAATATTTTGATGTTACCTGCAGACTCCTAGTGAATAATCATTCACATTATTCTGCAGCTTGCCTTTTTAAACTTAATCTCCATCAAGGACACATATCCATAGCTGGAATTTAGTTCTGCCTCAGTCCCTTTAACAGTTGAATGCCATCTCCTTCATCTCATAAACAAATACTGATGAAACACCTGCCATATGCCAGCACAGTTCTGGTTGCTGAGCTTAGGGCAGTACACAGGACAGAAGGACGTCCATCTGTCCTTGGAGCCTTTTAATCAGAACCTGTTGTTGGGTACTATGTTGTTTTTATTTTTTTATTCCAAGAAATTCAATAGTGATTAGCCTTACATGTATATTTCACAGACATATACATGTGTATATACACAGATATATCTAGGGCAGTTTCCTCAAAGAAGAAGTGTTCTGTTCAATCCTATAAGCATGTCTTATATTAATTCACAAACCAGAACTGGAGATTTGAACTGCCCATGAAGGCAGTGCTCACCAACGTACCACTTTCTTCCTTAACACAAGGCTCCTTACGGTCAATAGCACGACAGATCCACTTTGACTTTGAATCTGTACTTGGCGTTTGCTGGTCCCTGAGTCTTTAAGCCACCACACCCCTTCTGTTCTCACTTCCAGCCCCATTTCTATGAGGTAATATGACCACAATTCTACTCTTTCTCAGTCTGAGACGAAGTAGAGAAACAGAACCTGGAACACCTTTCTGTGAATTCTTCTTGAAACCCCCAATGTGTTCAGGCTGCAAATCTGAAACCATAATGAAAAGGACAATTTAATTATAAATACCATCACTTAGCGACTTGAACGCCATTTCTTTCTGAATTCCTGTTGCTCCTCCTATGATTACACAGGGAGGCCCTTTGCAGAGATGACTTCTTGAGGCAGTGCTCAGCCTCTCAGTCGTGTCCGACTCTTTGCGATCTCATGGACTTTAGCCCACTAGGCTTCTTTGTCCATGGGATTTTTTAGGCAAGAATACTGGAGTAGGTTGCCATTTCCTCCTCCGGCGGTCGGGAGTGGAGGTGGTGGAGGGGTCTGCCTGACCCAAGGACTGAACCCAAGTCTCCTGTGGCTCCTGCCTTGCTGAGGGGTTCTTTACTCACTGGGCCATCAGGGAAGCCCTCGTTACCAAAGGAAGAAAGTCCTGCTCAGGCCCATCCATTCATTTACTACCCAAATATTTACAGAGCACTTACTCAATGAAAGGTGTTGTGTTTAGTGCCATTGATGATCTTTAAGGGAACTAGAACATGAGCACATTTTTAGGGCAGGAGAACCCAAAACTGTAGGTGAATCAGCTAGAGCAGGAACCATAGGTCTGCATTCTACTTGCGCTGCCTTTTAAAAATGTTTATATAATTTTAGTTGTGCTGAGCCTCTGTTGCTGCTCTGGCTTTCCTCTAGTTGCGGTGCTTAGGCTTCTCATTGTGGTGGCTTCTCTGGTTGTAAGCACAGGTTCTAGGGCACGTGAGCGTCAGTGGTTGTGGCTCCCAGGCTCTAGAGCACAGGCTCAATAATTATGGCTCATGGGCTTAGTTGTTCCATGGCATGTGGAATCTTCCCAGATCAGGCATCGAACCTGTGTCTCCTACATTGGCAGGCGGATTCTTCACCACTGAGCCACCCAGAAAGCCCCTTGCCCTGCTCTTTGGAGAATTAAAATATAGAACAGGTGTTTTGCAAGTAGATTTATTCAGACTGCTTTTGCCAAGGTTAATGAATCCAGAGGCTCATCAGATTTAAGATCCCACCTGGGAGATATGTTGAATCCCAATAACTTATCAATTTGGAATACCAGAATATGGAAATCAAGCCTGTGAGACATGCCTAAGGAAGAAAATAGCTGTATAGTTTGTTTCCATGTCTCTGGGGGCAAATTCTTGACCTTTTAAAAAGAGAGCCCACGCTCCCAAAGAATTTCATTTTCCCTTGTCCTTTGGTCAGAGAGTTGCAATAACCCATGGTTGACTTATGGTCTCAACCTACGGATGAGAATATGTTTCATATCTTGTGCCCTGCCTGCGAAATTGACCTTGACATAGTTTCCATCCTGCTCATTTTCTCTTAAAATAGGGAGGAAATGAATGAAGCATTGTCTCCCTCCCACCCAAAATGATGAAGCGCAGAGTGGTAGGAGTTCATTCTGAGAACTGGACAAGTTAGCAACCCACCTTTTTTGCAAGCCAGCCCAGGCTAGTTCTGCCTAAGCAGAAGGAAAGTGTTAGCCGCTTGGTCCTGGCCGACTCTGTAACCCCATGGACTGTAGCCCGCCAGGCTCCTCCGTCTATGGAATTCTCTAGGCAAGAGTACTGCAGTAGGTCACCTTCTCCCTTCTCTTTTTGACTCAGGGATTGAACCCAGGTGTCACCATCTGAACCACCAGGGAAGGCCTAAGCAGATAGAGGGGCTCTCAAAACCAAGAAGGAAAGTTGCTTTGTGGTTCTGACCTGAGGCTGTGGTTGACTTCACACTGTGGAAACTGAGTTAAGTTGGCAAATCTCTCTCCATTATCATCCATTTGGCAACTCCTATAGTCTGAATTTGTGTCCCCCCACCCCCAGCCCCAGATTCATATATTGTAATGCCAATGCCCAGTGTGATGGTATTAGGAGACGGGGCCTTTAGGAGGTGATTATGTACAGTAATGAAGGCAGGGCCCTCATGAATGAGATTGATACCTTATTAAAAAGGCCTGAGAACTCTCCTGTTCCTTCCACTATGTGAAGACACTGAGAGATTTGCAACCCAAAAGAGAGAGTTCTTACCTGACCATACTGGTACCCTGATCTCAGACTTGCAGCCTCCAAAAATGTGGGAAATAAATTTCTGTTGTTTATATGCTACCCCGCCTGTGATACTTTGTTATAGCAACCCAAACAGATTGAAGACAGCATCTCTCTTTCATTAAGAAATATTCATCAAGAGGGGGAAGACTCGGTTTTTGAAGATCCTCTTTGATTTCCAACTTCGTCATTGATGAGCTGTATGATTTTGTGTTAAGTCCCTCAAATCTTTCTTAGCTTCTATCTTTTCATCTGTACGACGAGTAATTTAATACCTGTTAATACCTGTACCTTTATCAAATGGATTTTTTTTTAAGAGCAAGTGAGCGATAGGAATTAACCTCTAAAGCTTTATTTATAAATTGTAAAGCCTTATTTGAATGTAGATCACTTAGTAATTCGCACTGCTGTTGGCAACAGGGAGACATTACCCAAGCTCCAGTAGCTTGCTGGCTAACATTGGCATGTGGCGGGAGCCAACTTTCATATCTCTTAATCTCTTTTGCGTATTTTCCATCTCATTATAGGCTCTAGGGCTAATTTCATCAGTCTCTCCCTTTGTTCACTCTGTCTTTCTCTTCAGCTATGTAATTTACTATTTGACTTTGCTATTACAAATTTATTATTTACAAATTTACTAGTTTGTCTAGTTAGTTGTGTGCTGTGTTTTCAATTTCAGGGACTACATTTCTCATTTCTAGAGGTTTTGTTTGATTGTTTTTCACTTCTGCTTATTTTTCATAAGGTCTTCTTATGTTTTTGATCCTAATTTTTACGTTTTTAATTATTTTGAACATTATTTTATAGTCTCTGTTACTTGAGGGGGGATGTCTCCCCTTCTACCCATTTAGACTTTTGTGGCTGGACACAAGATAGATTATCAGGAGAAAAAGAAACAAATTTTAATTCGTCTGTGTGGAGGTCTTTTAGAAATGGAACCTCAGACGTGACCAAGCTTTTAGCTAATATAGTAAGTTAGTGAAGGAATTGATAAGACAGAATAACTTGTGTTTTGGGTTCCCAATTAGTGGAGACTCTAAACAGAGTCTGGGCTTAGGGAGCAAATTAAAGAAATAACGAAGGTTGTTATATCTTAGCCTGAATTCCTTGTCTTTGGCAATAAGGGTGGCCTTCTACCTCCAGACACAGGGAATGCCCCTCTCACTTGAGAAATCTATTTCCAGCTTTCAGAGAGACAAAAAGGGAAGTCGGAGTGCCCCTCTTGCACTGACTTTTTTTTTTTCAGCACAGCCAGTTTAATATTTATTTCTTATTTATTTATTTGGCTGCACTGTCTTACTTGTGTCACGTGGGATCTTTGATCTTCGTTGCAGCATGCCAGCTGTTAGCTGCAGCATGTGAGATCTAGTTCCCTGATTGGGGCTCAACCTCAGGCCCTCCCTGCATTGGCGGTGCAGAGTCTTAGCCGCTGGACCACCAGGGAAATCCCTTGACTCTTAAGTCACTTTAATTCAAAATAATGAACATGCCATGGTGACACATTCTGGGATGGTCTGCCCTGAGCCCCAGGATAGTTCTGTTATCTCAAGTCCTCAGGGGTTCTGGTCCTATTGTATTCTCTGACTCTCACTCATAGTAGATTGTTTCCTTGCTGCTGCTGCTAAGTCACTTCAGTCATGTCCGACTCTGTGCGACCCCACAGATGGCAGCCCACCAGGCTCCGTCCTCCCTGGGATTCTCCAGGGAGGAACACTGGAGTGGGTTGCCATTTCCTTCTCCAATGCATGAAAGTGAAAAGTGAAAGTGAAGTCGCTCAGTCGTGTCCAACTCTTAGCGACCCATGGCCTGCAGCCCACCAGGCTCCCCTGCCCATGGGATTTTCCAGGCAAGAGTACTAGAGTGGGGTGCCATTGCCTTCTCCGAGATTGTTTCCTTAGACTTTTGTAATTTTAGATGATGAGTTCAGTGGAGTTTCTGTGGTCTCACTCTGGGTTGAATGTGGGTCTCTCCAGTGAGGTTTTTCACTTATCTTTGCCAGTCACTCCTAGTTGTCACCAGCCATGAACTATTAGGTCTCATGTAAATTTCTAGGCTGCTTGTTTGCTGACTATACAGCTAATTAAATTAAAATAGCAAACTCCTTTAGGGACACTGAATTTTCAGGGGTCACTTTTTTTATGCCCAGAGCTCAGGAAGAGACAGACAAATTTCCTTGTGTTTCCTTGGGGCTTTGTTTAGAGCAGATTTTTCTGAATGCAGACAGCCTACTTAATCGCTGTGTTGAGAGTCAGAGAGCTTGGCATTTTCGTAGTTGTTTTAGAGTAAGGCACCCAACTTCTCTGAACTTCAGTATTCCCAGTCCTCAACAACAGGTACTATTTCTCATCTAAAATCATTGCTATGAGAATCAGATGGGATCACGAATATAAGGTGAAACTCGTGACCTTGGAGCCTCCATAGAAAAAGCAGATCATCAACAGTAGCTGTTCTTGGTCTCTTGAGTGCTAAGATGAGAAAACTTCAGACCCAGAATGACTTAACCTTGGCACTACCAGAGGAAGCATACACAGGCCGTTAGCCTCTTCTCAAAAACCCTTTCATGGGTCCACTTGACCACATCTAGGTAAATTTGCCTGCCTTTAAACATTAGAAGAGCTAAGCAGTTTATTTTTGTCTTTGTCACTTTCTTAAATTCTGTCCCAAACTTAAGAGTTTGGTCTCTGGTATCACCCTGCAGCAGGAAAGAAACTGAAGCAGAGAGAGGAGGGGCCATCACCATTTTCACTGATAATGAAGGCAATTTTCGGGGGGTAAGGAAAGCGCAATAAAAGCTATCTCACGTAATGGCTTTCATTACCCATTCTCTTTTCTAAACAATAGGTTATTAGCCACATTAAACAAGGGCAGAAGCTAATTGTTTCATATTTTTCAAATAAAGAAATGAGTCTTACACGGAGATTTCTTAAAGACACTNTCCCTGGGATTCTCCAGGCAAGAACACTGGAGTGGGCTGCCATTTCCTTCTCCAATGCATCAAAGTGAAAAGTGAAAGTGAAGTCACTGAGTTGTGTCCAACTCTCAGTGACCCCATGGACTGCAGCCTACCAGGCTCCTCTATCCATGGGAGTTTCCAGGCAAGAGTACTGGAGTGGGGTGCCATTGCCTTCTCTGACTGGGGTAGCTAGTGCCCCAAAAGAGGGTGATATCCTGTGTCCATAGGCGTGATTGGTGTGAGATTGCTGGGAAAACACGCAGGACGAAGGAGCACTATTATTGAGCTCCTGCTCTCTCTGCACTGGTCTCATTGCATGTCATTTCATAGCAGTGCTCTGCAGAGACTTAACTGGGATCCAGAGGCTCCATTCACCTCACACAAGTTCAGTGTTCCATGGCAGCACCCACATTCACCAAACTTGGCCCCTTCAACTCTAAACACTGGTCTTTCCATTGACCCCACTGCTGCCACACCACGTGGGTACCAAGAAGTATCCCCTGGGGTCAGAAATCTGGACATTAAAGTCAAGCTCGAGATCTGAAGGAGCAGATAAAGATCTGTGGTTGAGATCTATAGTTCAGTTCAGGAGAATCCCACCTAACAGCTTCCTAGCAGCCCCAGTGGACTTCCATGGGGCTTCCCGTATGAGACATCTCTATCGCCTAGGAAAGCATCTCACCAGCATTTCTGGCCTTTGGCAGACTGGGGTTTTACTGGTTCTTTCACAAAGCCATTTCTGGGGAGTGCAGTGAGGCAGAAAGACTAAAATGAAGGGCTTTGAGAGGCGGATGATCCTGACCTCTGCTCTGTGATTCATGCTGGGTCGCTAGTTCTCCACGGGCTTCAGCAGGAGAGGTCTTCCTCTTTCACACAACCATGGGGGGTTTTTAAATGAGACTGCGTGAAATGTGCTCTGCGCTCATGCTGGAGACAGTAATCACTCAGTAAACGGCAGCCATAATAACAGTAATAATAATAACCTAGTTGCTTGAATGCAGGATGTTTCTCTATCCCCTACAGCACCAGTAAAATGACTTAAAAGAGGCTGCTTCTGGTTTTTTTTTTTTTCCTTCTTCCCAGGCCTCACCCTCCTTTTCCTGTCCCTCTTCCCTTCCCCCTCCTCCCTCCTTCCTCTTCTCCCTCATCCTCCTACTCTTCCTCACCCTCCTTCTCCTTCTTCAAGTGAGATACAATTGGATAACATGGTGCAAGTTTAAAATATGTAACATGCTGTTTTGATCTCTATACTGCAACAAGGTAACCACCATAGCATCAGCTAAGGCCTCTGTTGTTCAGTCGCTAAGTCACATCCAACTCTTTGTGACCCTGTGGTCTGCAGCACGCCAGGCTTCCCTGTCCTTTACTATCTCCCAGAGTTTGCTCAAACTCATGTCCATTGAATCAGTGTTGCTCTCTAACCATCTCATCCTCTACTACCTCCTTCTCCTTTTGCCCTCAGTCTTGCCCAGCATCAGGGACTTTTCCAGTGAATTGGCTCTTCACATCAAGTGGCCAAAGTATTGGAGCTTCAGCTTCAGCATCAGTCCTTCCAATGAATATTCAGGGTTGATTTCCTTTAAGATTAACTAGCTTGATCTCCTTGCTGTCCAAAGGGAGTCCTAAGAGTCTTCTCTAGCACTACAATTCAAAAGCATCAATTCTTTGGTGCTCAGCCGTCTTTATGGTCCAGCTGTCTAACAGGGCCTTCTTTATGGTCCAGCTCTCTAACAGGTCACATACGTATCATTTCTTTTTTTTTTTTTTTTATGGTGTTATGTGTTAGTTGCTCAATCATGCCTGACTCTTTGCGACCCCATGGACTGCAGTCCACCAGGCTCCTCTGTCCATGAGATTTTCCAGGCAAGGATACTGGAGTGGGTTGCCATTTCCTTCTCCAGGGGATCTTCCCAACCCAGGGATTGAACCTGGGTCTCCTGCACTGCAGGCAGATTCTTTACTGACTGAGTTACAAGGGAAACCCATTTTTTTACGGTGACAATATTTAATATCTACTCTTAGCAACTTTGAGTATATAGTACAATATTCTTAATAATAATTACAGTGCTATGCATGAGAGCCTTGGAACTTATCTTCTCACTGCAAGTGTAGACCCTTTGGCCAATATCCCCCAATTCCTCCACCCTGCCTCCAGCCCCTGGTAACTACCAGTCCACTCTCTGAGTAGATTCTATGAGTTTGACTTTTTTAGATTCCACATATAAGCAAGATCTATGGTATTTGTCTGACTTAATCCACTCAGCATAATGCCCTCAAGGTCCAGAAGTATTGTTGCAAATTGGAGAAAAGGATTTCCTTTTCTCATGGCAGAATAATATTCCATTTTCTATGTGTCACGTGACTATTGCTTCTCTCTGTCTCTCCTGCAGGACACCAGCCATGATCGGCTGTTCATTTGTGGTCAACAGGAAGTTCTTTGGTGAAATCGGTCTTCTGGACCCTGGGATGGATGTGTATGGAGGAGAAAATATCGAACTTGGAATCAAGGTCTGTGACATGGTGTCCTTTCCTCTTAGTCTATTCATGTTTGTAAGCAGTACTACCTGGTCATTTTTGATGTGTGTTTAAAGCTTCCTTAGCTAGGTGAATTACAGAATAGTTCACCCCACTTCTGTTCCTAAAGATGTTCCTGCAGGATTGGTACCTCCCCCACCCCTTAGACAGAAGAGACGTGGGCTTTACCCGTTTCAAGAAGTTGAACACTTTGGTCATGCCTGGGTGAGCCAATCTAGACATTAACTAGAGAATATGGTTCCTACTTCCATCCAGTTTCATTCTCTCCTTAAATCTTTCTTAAAATTAAATCATCTCCTTAAATTAGAATTTCCAGCCTACATATTTGGACAGTTCATGTACATAAAAGAACCATAAGATGCCAGAGGAGAGAAGGATCATGTTCTGTGGGACTCTTGTTTCTTAGAAAGCTTTCTAAGGAGGCTGTTGGGGAAGAGGGAAGAGGAAGAAGATGCAGAAGGGGCTCTTGCTGGCCCCATGTTCAGATCAGCTCCATTGATTCAGATGGGTTTTGTTTAAAATTCTGTTTGAAAAATGAATTTCACTTAAAAAAAATGGGCATATTGATGCATTCAACCTCTTCATGTAAGAGTTAAGATAAATGGATCTCAGTGAAGGTTTGGGTGAGGGGGATCCTTTAGGACCTGGTCACCGCTTAACTGGTGTGTCTTCCTGCATACCACAAAGAGGGGGCTCCTGGGGGTGCCCATTTAGGGTCACTGGGTCCCCACTGGCCCCTGTCCTGAACTTTTGCATACCTGGGAAGTAAGCTTGCTGGAAACGATTCGGACACAATTGTAAGGTTTAGGTTATTGAACTTCTTCCTCCTTCTGCTGCTGGAATCTCCTTTTTGTGCTGCCAGGCAGGTACCCAGCACAGAATCCCTACTCACAGTCAAAGCCTGTTCTCCGTGTCAGATTTCACTCGTTATCCCTAATTGCTCAGAACTTTTAAGATACCACGCCAGCCCCTCATCTACACTTACACCCCGCTTCATGGAATGAAAGACTTCGTGTTCTTATATGATGTAATGAGCGTCCAAGATGCAGGAGCGAAGGGGACTGGG
>SJYW01046112.1:177933-193121 GCA_006410735.1 Raphicerus campestris | reverse complement strand
TCCTCAGTAATTAAAGAATAGGAAGAATTGAAAGCCTTGCTGTGGTTCAGGGGAGGGGGGAAAACAGCAGGGTTTACTCTAGGGCTATTGCTTGGATGGAAGGCAAGCTTGCCCGTGACCAAAGCAATCAATACAGTGGAGAGAGGGGGGTGGGTGGAAATGCTTTCCAGGGCTGAAAATAAATGAGATCAGAAATTGAAAGGTTTCATCGTGTTATAGTAACATTAATCAGCAACTATTAACGATGTATATTATGGTAACATGTCTAAATGTAAGAGGAAAAAAATTCAAGGAGAAAAGACCAGATAGATTACTTTTAAGTGGTGTCAGATGACTTCAGGTTTCTCCAATATATCCATCTTCTTGGGGATGAAAAGGCACTGTTTTATTCTGAACCCTCATATAAAAGAGCGACTGACACACACCACTACTGAATCCTGCCTCTCTGAATCTGAAAGAAAGGCAACAGAAAGTAGCAGTCAGATCCTCCAGCCATCAGAAAAAGTCTTAGCTTGTCAGGAATCTCAAGGACTGAATACAAGACAGAATTCCTATGTGTGCACATTATTGTTGAAAATATTTTTGAAACCAGCGACCCATGATGGAGGTGAAGTCAGCAAGAGGGTGGTGGGTGAGAGAGGGGGACCGAGGCGTGGACCAGCCCAGCCCCCAGGACCTTCCTCTTAGTGAAACTTTTGCAGGAGGCTCCAGAGAAGTCCCAGGTAAAGGATTCAGACTTATGTCATGGTGAATGACCCCTTGGAAGGGAATGGCTACCCACTGCAGTATTTTTACCTGGAGAATTCCACGGGCAGAGGAGCCTGGCAGGCTACAGTCCATGAGGTTGCAGAGAGTCAGACACAACTGAGTAACTAACACACACACACACACACCCAGAGTGAATGATGGACAATGGATGTGTGTGTTTTATTTTATACCAGGTGAGAATGATGTTCTTAAAATGCAGAGTTTGCGCTTGGTGCCACAAATGCTGGTGGCATAGTTCACGGTACCCCCAGACCCACATTGTCCTGAGGAGTTGGGATGCCATTCTTAAGACTCCAGTGGGCCCAAGGTTGGCATCTCTGCCATCTTGCCCAGCCCAGTGCACTTGAGCTGAAGGTGCTGAAGACCTTCAGGCTAGCCCATAGACTCAGGCTCTATGAGTCCCCATGCCAACCAGAATACCTTCAGCAGTAGACTTGATAATCAGGGGCCAGACAGTATAAACAGTCCTGATCTGACTCTGAAAGTTCAAGTATCACGAGTACCAGTGTCTGAGAGTGAAGATGAATATCTCAGCTCAAGTAGAAAACATGAAAGGCTCTGAGCAGCCCTGTTGACTGATGCTCTGATCCCCACCCCGGCCACTCCCCTGTCCACGGGCTTTGGGACTTATCATCCAGCATCCATTTTAACCATGGAGGATTCTCCCTGCCCGCTCTGAGACCCCTGACATCAGAATCCCCCATGTCCAGAAGCCTCCTGTGACCTTTGTCTTCCATTGGGATCTCTTGGGCTTAAGTCCGCTTTATCTATTGGATATTGTGGTTGGATAATGGTAACTCCTGGAAGCAGACCACCAGTTCAGTCGCATCTGCCTTATCCTTAGACTGCATGAGTCCTTTCTCTGTTGTTGATGGTCATCTCTGACTATGGGAATATCTTCACAATGTAAGGTTACAGTATACCTGTGATAAAACTCAGAGCAGAAGTCCTTGGTCTTGTTTAGATAGAATCAGCTTTGGGGTTTCACAGACTAGTCTTTAATCTGGATCCGTATATTAATATTTCAGGTGACCAGCAGTTCAACTGAATGCTTTTGGATATAATAGGGAGGCGTGTTGAGAGCCCTCTCCTCTAACAGACACTGAACTAGGGAGACCACAGCAGACAGACACGGCTTCTATCTCCATAAGATTTATGGTCAGGCAGAAAAACCATTCATTTAGCAAATAATTACCAATGTAATTGGTGTGAAAAGATAGGTGAGAGGAAAATAAGAAGATAGCAAAGGAATATAACCTACTCTAGGCAGTTGGGAAGCTCCTCCTTGAGGATAAGGAAATGAGGTTGAAGACTTGAATAATGTGTTGAATTTAAATAGGTCAAGAAGGTGTGGGAGTGGAGTGTAGGAATAAGAATATTCCACGCAGTTTTAGTTATATGAGATGATTAAGGTCTGGAGATTTATTGTACAGCATAGTACCTGTAGTTAATAATGCAGTGTGTCCTTAAAATTTTGCTGAGGGTAGATTTTATGTTGTGTTCTTTCAACAAAATATTTATTTATTTATTGAGATATAATTGACATACATNTTATCATCCAGCATCCATTTTAACCATGGAGGATTCTCCCTGCCCGCTCTGAGACCCCTGACATCAGAATCCCCCATGTCCAGAAGCCTCCTGTGACCTTTGTCTTCCATTGGGATCTCTTGGGCTTAAGTCCGCTTTATCTATTGGATATTGTGGTTGGATAATGGTAACTCCTGGAAGCAGACCACCAGTTCAGTCGCATCTGCCTTATCCTTAGACTGCATGAGTCCTTTCTCTGCTGTTGATGGTCATCTCTGACTATGGGAATATCTTCACAATGTAAGGTTACAGTATACCTGTGATAAAACTCAGAGCAGAAGTCCTTGGTCTTGTTTAGATAGAATCAGCTTTGGGGTTTCACAGACTAGTCTTTAATCTGGATCCGTATATTAATATTTCAGGTGACCAGCAGTTCAACTGAATGCTTTTGGATATAATAGGGAGGCGTGTTGAGAGCCCTCTCCTCTAACAGACACTGAACTAGGGAGACCACAGCAGACAGACACGGCTTCTATCTCCATAAGATTTATGGTCAGGCAGAAAAACCATTCATTTAGCAAATAATTACCAATGTAATTGGTGTGAAAAGATAGGTGAGAGGAAAATAAGAAGATAGCAAAGGAATATAACCTACTCTAGGCAGTTGGGAAGCTCCTCCTTGAGGACAAGGAAATGAGGTTGAAGACTTGAATAATGTGTTGAATTTAAATAGGTCAAGAAGGTGTGGGAGTGGAGTGTAGGAATAAGAATATTCCACGCAGTTTTAGTTATATGAGATGATTAAGGTCTGGAGATTTATTGTACAGAATAGTACCTGTAGTTAATAATGCAGTGTGTCCTTAAAATTTTGCTGAGGGTAGATTTTATGTTGTGTTCTTTTCACAAAATATTTATTTATTTATTGAGATATAATTGACATACATCACTGTGTACATTTAAGGTGTACAGTCATAATAAAGAATGCAGGAGGAAATATTTGAAAGTGATATATATGTTGATAGCATAGATTGTGGTTATAGTCCCTGGTGGCACAGTGGTGAGAAACCCACCTGGCAGTGCAAGAGACTCAAGAGACACGGGTTTGATCCCTGGGTCGGGAAGATCCCCTGGAAGAAGGCATGGCAATCCACTCCAGTTCTGTTGCCTGGAGAATCCCCGTGGACAGAGGAGCCTGGTGGGCTACAGTCCGTGGGGTAGCCAAGAGTCATGCACACAGGCACATTGACGCGATGGTTTCCCAGGGTTATGCTTATCTCCAAATGCATCAAATAGTTGACATTAAATATGTACAGCTTTTCAATATCAATCATGCCTCAATAAAACGGATTTTAAAAGAAAAGAATATATTCCAGGCAGAGAGAAAAACATTTGCAGAGGTTTGGCATTCTGAGAAGGAAATGTATTCTGGAAACTATGAGTTATTTCAGGTGGCTGGAGAAGGAAAATGTTAGGGAAAACTTATTAGGTGCAGCGGCAGCAATCTTGAGTGGCATCTAGATTATGCAAGATCTTTAAACAGGTATTTGGCTTTTTCATAAGGACCACTGTGAATATTTTGAAAGGAAAAAAAGAAGACATATGTGATAAAGAGAAAGACATCTCTGTGTGTGTGTGTGTGTGTGTGTGTGTGTGTGTGTGTGTGTGTGTGTGTGTATAGTCCCATGTTGGACCTATAACCAAGATCCTTTGGAAGCATTTAAGGTGAGTGTGGCTATCAGACATTTTTTATATAAGAAAGATCATTATCGCCATGAAAAGATCTCGATTGCCATGTCGCGAATGGATGATAGAACTGAATGGACTCAGAGGAGAGCCAGTAGGCAGGCCTAAACTGTGGTTTGGGCAGCAGGAGAGAAATGGACAAATTCAGAAAGCAGAAGAGACAGGATCTGAGGGTTGAGTGTATAGAGGGGATGAAAGCGAGCCAGGGGCAAGGCGGACTCCCAAGTTACTGGCTTGAACAATTGGGAGATTCTGGTGCTCTTCTTGGAGATGAGGTCTGAATGAAGGGACAAGATGATGCCTTCTATGTGAGAGGGGTCCCGACACCATCCAGTTCATCTAGTAGGCAGTTGGGTATGTGGAGATTAAACAAAGGAGAGAGGACAAAGCGTGAGATAGACTTGGGCATCTTCTGTACATAAATTATATTTGAAGTTGCAAGAAGGAAGGGGTTGCCTAGAGAAAGGAGGAGAGGGGATAAGATAGAAAGCCAGGGGTAAAAAAAAAAACACCTTTAGGGCGTGGAAAGTAGTTGGAGAAACAACTAAGAAGAAGATGCCCAGAGCAGGCATGGAGAGGAAGGGGTGGATCCAAGTACCATTCAGGGGCATAATGAACAAGGACCTGGTATTGACTCAGCGTGAGGAATGAATGGGAGGAGAGTGTGGTAGAAAACACTGGTAGAGAAGAAGGTGTGTCAGTGAACATTTGAGGAATTCCATTTTAGAAATGTTGAGTCCTCTGTGACTTGGCCACAAGATGTTGAAAGAACACAGGAGTAAGGTGGGGCTCCGACCGAGAGCGGGAATTAGAACAGGGTTCTAGGACAAGTGCGGTGTGTTCACCATCCCATCCTAGAGTCTACTGGACCTAAGTGGGGCTTAGGATTTGGGGTGACTTCACAGCGGTAGGACATGGTGATTCCTTTTATGATATGAGCCCATGGCTTACAGCAAACTGTAGCCATAGGTGCTATCCCTAAAGAATTAAAGAGTTAGGAAAATAGTGGTTTTTTGTTTTTAATTGAGGACTCATCTCTTTTTTTCTGAAATATTTTGGGGAAAAAAATCTAAGTTTTTTAAGATGTTTAGAACTTTAGAATCTCTGCTCCATACTCCTGTTTCATGCAAGAATGTGAGTTTCCAGATGCTCATCCAATCCGCCTGCCTTTGCCTGTTTGTATGGCACCTCCCAAAAGGAGATGGCGAAGCCACCGCTGGAGCCAGAGCTCGTGAGGCACCTACCTGTAAAGACTTAAAATCTGCAGTGACGTGTGGTTCTTCCAGCCTTCACTGCTCCATGACATATACCTCACAGTACAGAATGGTGCTTTGTAGGAAAGCAGGCGAAGGTTCATTTAAACAGAGACTGCTGGCATTAGACAGCAGGACCATTTTGCTATCTTTATTGAAATGTATTGCCATCCTCTTAAGTAAGAAAAATAGACATATAGATACAGATATATAGAGAAAGCTGAAACACACACACATGCACGAATACACACACACACACACACACACACACACACACACACACACACACACACACACACTCCAAAAGAAACCTTCCCTGAGAGATCTTACAAAAGACAACCAGCAACGTGATGTCAGTTGTAGAATAAAATGGTTTCCATAGAGTTTCTTAAATTCTTCAGTTTTAGAATTGTGTACAGGCTGGGAATTCCACCCCCAGTGGGTGAGGGGTTTAGATAATATCGTCTCTTGCTATTTTTCCCCCACAAAACAAATTGGAGAATGAAGAATTGCCATTACATTTTATGTTAGTTTCCTTTATTTTAATTCAACATTTTATTATGGAAAATTTGAAACGTAACAAAAATAGAACAGTCTAATGAATCCGAATGTACAAATGATTCAGCTTCAACAAATATCAACATGTTACTGTGTGTTTTTCAGCTACTGCCTCTCAGCCTTCAAAAAGCAAATCCCCAGACGTCGAATTGTTCTGCCTATAAAAATTTTAGAGTGCATTGCTAACATAGAAGGACTTTTTTAAAGCATAGGCTCAAAATAAATTTACACGTAGTAAAATTCATTACCCGGTTCATGTTTCTCAAAAGTATTTCTCAAAATTCTGTGCGATTTTTCTCAACAACAACAATATCATTGACGACGACTTGTTCAAGCAGTGTTCCAAACAAGGTCTACAGATTGCATTTGATTGATATCCCTGTTTTTAATTTTTACTTTTTTATTTTTAATTGCAGTATAGTTGTTTATAATATTGTTAGTTTCATGTGTACAGCAAAGTGATTCAGCTATATATATTTTCAAGCTCTTTTCCGTTATAAGTTATTGTAAGATATTGAATAGTGTTCCCTTTTGTTGTTTAGTCGCTAAGTCATGTCCAACTCTTTTGTGAGCACAGGGTGGGTAGCCCACCTGGCTCCTCTGTCNTATTTTCAAGCTATTTTCCGTTATAAGTTACTGTAAGATATTGAATAGTGTTCCCTTTTGTTGTTTAGTCGCTAAGTCATGTCCAACTCTTTTGTGAGCACAGGGTGGGTAGCCCACCTGGCTCCTCTGTCCATGGAATTTTCCAGGCAAGAATACCGAAGTGGGTTGCCATTTTCTTTTCCAGGGGAATCTTCCCAACCAAGGTATTAAACCCACGTATCCTTCATTGCACACAGATTCTTTTCCACTGAGCCACCTGGGAAGCCCATGCTATACAGTAAATCTTTGCTGTTTATGTTTTTTATATAGAGATGTGTATCTGTTAATCCCATACTCCTAATTTATCCCCCCGACCCATATGCCTCTTAAGTATCTTTTAATCTGTAACATTTCTGAACATTTTATTATTCTCATGTCATTCACTTACTGAAGATACCAAACCATTTGTCTTGTAAAAGTTCGCACTGTCTGGACTTGGCAGATGATCCTACTTAATATCTTTAACATGTTCCTCTCATCTCCATTTGGTCTAAACTGTAATTAGATCTGGAAGGTTGATTAGACTCGGTTTCCTTCATCAACCCCTTCCTTCTTTCCTGCAAGAACACTTCAGGTGATGCTGTAAACTTCGTATCACATCACATCACATCAGGTCACATCAGGAGATACATACAATCTGGTTGTCTGGATTTTAGTGATGTTAAGATTCAACAGTGGGTCCATGTGTTTTCAGCCTGATTCATCTATTATAAAATTCCCCATCATCCTTTCAGCTAATGATTTTAGCAGCCATTGACAATCCTTGCCCAGATCCATTATTTCATTAATGCTTAAAAATGGTGATTTTAAAATTTTACATTCACCCTGAGTTTATAGAACATAATTCTGTTACTAAAAAAGAATTTACCCTCATCACCTGTTTGGATACTCCCGAATACAGTTCAAATAGGAAAGGCAGAAGAAATGCTCGATTCTTTCCTTTTGTTTAAACAGTTTTAGAATAATAAGTTGATGACATAGCAGCCTCCAAAGGTGACCAATGGGCTTTTCTCCAGTAGAATTATTTTTTAAAAATAGATATTTTATGTTTCTAAATCCATTTCAGTCATTATTCATTTTTTGCTCTTTCTGTTTGTTTTTATTAAAGCCTTACTTAATACAGTAAAATGCACAGATTTTCACTCTTCAGTCAAATGGGCTTCACAGTTATGTGCATCCCAATAATCTCCTCCCAAAACGTGATAGTGAAGATTTCCTTTGCCTGTGAAAGTCCCCTGTTGTCATTTTCCTATCTTTTTTCTCTACTTCCCTATATCACCCACTTTAGGCAACCGTTTTCTGATTTTCATCACCATAGGTTAGTTGTGTCTATTCTAGAAATTCTCATAAATGGAATCATGCCTTATATACTCTAATCCTCGACGCAGTTGTTGTTTAGTCTCTCAGCCACGTACACTCTTTTGTGACCCCATGGACTAGCCCACTTGGCTTTTCTGGCCATGGGATTTCCAAGGCAAGAATCCTAGAGTAGGTTGCCATTTCCTTCTCCAGGGACTCTTTCCAACCCAGGGATCGAACCTGGGTCTTCTGCTTTACAGGAAGATTCTTCACTGCTGAGCCACTGGGGAGTCCTTAATCTTCCAGCTAATGAATGTTTATGAGATTCCTGCATGCTATTGTCTCTATATCAGAAACTCATTCCTTTTTATTGCCGAGAATTACTCCATTGTATGGGCTTCCCTGGTAGCTTACTTGTTAAAGAATCTGCCTGCAATGCAGGAGACTGGGGTTCGATCCCTGAGTCGGGCAGATCCCCTGGAGAAGGAAATGGCAATTCACTCCAGTATTCTTGCCTGGAAAATCCCAGGGATGGAGGAGCCTGGTGGACCATAGTCCATGAGGTCACAAGAATTGGGCACAGCCTAGCGACCAAACCACCACCATGCCATTGTGTAAAAATATGATCATTTGTGTATTCATTTTTCCTGCTGAAGGATTGTTGGGTTCTTACCAATTTAGGACTGTTATGAAAAAACATGTTTTTTAGACATATGTTTGGATTCTGTTGGGTAAATACATAAGAACTGAATAGTTAGAATATGGGCAAGATGTATGTTTAACTTTTTAAGAAATGGTCAAACAAGTGTCTGAAGTGTTTGGGTCATTTTCCACTTTCACCAGTTATTGTGTGAGAGTTCCGGGTGTCCACATTCGCCAGTATTTGGTGGTGTCAGTATTTGTGTTAACGAATCCATTAGCTTTGAGTTGGTACCTCAGTGTTTTCGTTTGCAGTTCCTTCATAGCTGATTTCTCTTGTGCTTAAGAATAATTTGTACAACATCTTTTGCCCATTTTAAAACATTGTTTTATGGCTCATTTATACAGATTCATTATGTGTTCTGATGATGATCTCTTTTTCAGATATATAGTGTATATATGTGTGTGTGTAAGTATATGTAAGCCAATTTGTGGCTTATCTACTCATTTTCCACTTATGTTTTCTTCTGGAAGCTTTATGGCTTTAGCTTTTGCATTTATGTCTATGATCCATAAAGCCCTGGAAAAAACAAAAGAGAATATCTTGGAGGTATGCAGTACTTTTTAGACTGGATACGAAAGCATTAACAATTTTTAAACAAAGTGCTAGTTTGGATTTAATAAAAATTTAAAATTTCAGCTCATTTAAAAAGAGACAATCCACACACTGAGAAGAATATTTACAGTGGCTATATCCGACAGAGGAATCTTATCCAGACTATATACAATGACACCTAAAAGTTAAGACTAAAAAAATGGCAAAACATCTGAAGAGCCACTTCACAGAGCTTCCTAGCTTTCTGGCCCAAGAGGTTTCAGTTTTGTCCTATATATTTCATGTCCCAAACCTGGAATCAGCCATTACTCTAAGGACCCCTGGCTCCCCCTCATGGGCTATTAGAGACCAAAGTCTTATCATTGAAGGTGTTCATTACTTCTAAGACTTTTCAGAAAAGCTGGATAACGCTGACCTTTTTAGAAAGAAAAATGTAAGTCATTCTTTCATGCTAGTATTTCCAATTTAAATTTATGATTATAGAAGTTTTACTTCTTTGATTTTATGCTTATCTTTCACTGAAAGCTTTATTCTAATTGACAAAGTAAGTCTGATTCTTATCGGCATAATTTCTCATTTGCTTTGTCCCACTATATATATCATATATGTATATATCGTGTATGTTCTACTCTCTCCATATATATCTATATACATAATATGTATATAGATATATATGATTTCAGTATAACAATGCCAGCTAACAAGTTGACTGAATGAAATTCAATATTTCTTTGTATTTTGCTTTGTCCTTAGGATATATTTCCACAAGTCACGTGTGGTCAACGCTCTCTTTTAAAGGTGTTTGGAATCATTTTTCTCTGTGTAATTATGCAACTTCCTTGATGTAGGATGTTAAAGCTAAATTTCAATGAACAACAAAGTTCACTTTTTTCCTATTTTACTGAGGTTACAGATCAGGTAACTGAACTTATTTGACCTAAAGTTTTGGCTATTTTTTAAGACTTTTTTAAAGAACAGTTTTATGTTTGCAGCAAAATTGACAGGAGAGTAGAGAGATTTCCCCGCACATGCACAGCTTGTCCCATTGTAACATCCCTGACCAGAGTGCTACATTTATTAGAGGAGATGGATCTACACAGACCTGCCTTAACCACCCAAAGTCCCTGGTTCACACTGTGGCTCACTCTTAGTGTTGTACATTTTATGGGTTTGGATAATGCCAGGTATCAATCATTGTAGTGTTGTACATAGTTTTCACTGCCCTGAAATTTTACTGTGCTCTACTTATTCATACTCCCCACCCCACTCGCTGACAACCACTGACCTTTTTATTGTGTCCATAATCTTGCTTTTTCCAAAATGTCTAGTCGTAATTTTACAGTATGTAGCCTTTCTAGATTGGCTTCCTTCACATAGTAATTTGCGTTCAAGTCCCCCCATGTCTTTTCAGGAACTGATGGCTGCTTTTTTAGTGCTGAATAATATTCCATCATTTGGATGCACCACAGNATTTTATGGGTTTGGATAATGCCAGGTATCAATCATTGTAGTGTCGTCCATAGTTTTCACTGCCCTGAAATTTTACTGTGCTCTACTTATTCATACTCCCCACACCACTCTCTGACAACCACTGACCTTTTTATTGTGTCCGTAATCTTGCTTTTTCCAAAATGTCTAGTCGTAATTTTACAGTATGTAGCCTTTCTAGATTGGCTTCCTTTACATAGTAATTTGCATTGAAGTCCCCCCATGTCTTTTCAGGAACTGATGGCTGCTTTTTTAGTGCTGAATAATATTCCATCATTTGGATGCACCACAGTTTATTTATTCATCTCTTCATCTTGGTTGCTTCAACGATTTGAAAATTACGGCTAAAACTGCTATAAACATCTGTGTGAAATCGGTAGCATTGTATGTTCATAGCAGTGTGTACCAAGTACTCTGCTTCTAGGCTGATTTCTACCCAACACCCTCTCTGGCTTTTGGTTCTGTGATATCCAGAAACCCATACTGCCAGAGAAGCTGCGAGTCTGTACTGCTGCTTCACAATGGACTCATTTGGTGTGTAAATTGTCCCAGTTCACCTTCACTGAGGCTGAGCTTGTGTATCGGATTCACTGTAGGCTCTGGGATTATTCCTGTTGTTAGAGCTTTGGGGAAAAAAATCCAACAACTGCTAAACATGAAAAAATACTCCCTTTACCTCGTCCCCCAGAAAGAAAAAGAAAAAAAGCATCTTACTGATTGTCAAAGGTAAATTAAATCCTTGCATACCAAAGCTAAGCCAGAGAGGAGAAATTACCCAGATAGCTATAAAGACAGGGCCCCCAAAATTCTGAAAGTGGGCAGAGAATATCAAGAAACACCTACACCATTATCAACAAGTAAAGGGACACCAGAGAGCAGAGAAGGGAGGTAGTGGTGAGCAGAAACCACAGCCTGGACCTTCTCTATAACTTTCACTGTTGTAGTTCTTTTTTGCACCACAGTCTGTACTCGGTGCTTAAGAAGAAATTTGGGCCTTTCCCACACGTGCATTTGTTTTCATGTATGTCTGTCTGTTTATTGATTTGGCTTCCTCGGGTCTTATTTGTGATGCACAGGATATCCATTCCATCATGCAGATCTTTCTCTGCGGCACGCGGACTCTCTAGTTGTGATGTGCAGGCTTAGTTACCCTGCAACATGTGAGATCCTAGTTCCCCAACGGCAAACCTATGTCCCCTGCATTATAAGGTGGATTCTTAACCATGGGACCACCAGGTGAGTCCCCACAAATGCATTTAAATGGGAGAGATACACATTTCAAACTAATATCTGCTGTCAGTTGGCACTAAGTTTATGGCAGAAAACTGTGCTCGTAGGCGCTTTACAAACATCAGATTCTTCAGTCTTCATGAGAATTATGTAAATTAGTCATTATTGATCCCATTTTACAGATGATACCAGGATTGTTAGAAGGCAGGTGATTTGTCCAAGATCTTACAGCTGATAAACAGGGGAGCCAGAAGTCAAAGCCAATTTGTCTGACTCTGAAGCTCTCTGAGGTTTTCATTCAGCCATTGCTTAGAATATTTATTCATCCTGGGCGCTGCATCCCTCTACCCTTAGGATGGAGGTAACAACACTGACAATTATGTAATGATGTCATCATATAGTAGATGCTCAAGGTGTTGACTGTATATAATACATATCATAAAGTACTTCCATTTACAGAAGATACATGCTCATGATTCCCATGTAGACACGCAAATAGATCCCATGCCCATTCATCTCTATCATGTAATACACTGCTTCGTATATAGAGAACTGTAGTTATGCAATAAACACAAATGTGTTTGAAACAGCATGAAATTGGATTCCCTCATCCATAAATTGTGCTATATTTATGTCTAAGTTATAGCTGAAGGAACAGACCCACGATGTTGATATTTTATAAATGGTGTCTAATATATTTCTATTAAGGGGAGATATATTTGCTGTGCTGAAATGTATTATCATAATAGCCAAACCATTTACTCTACCACTGGAAAATAGTGTGGTGTTCTGTCTGGAATTTCACTTGCCTGCTCCTAGACTGCCAGATCTCTTGTAAATCATTGTAGGCGTCTGTGAGTTATTTTATAGGAGGCATCCATCTATTTTTACAACTCTGAAAATTCTGTCACTCTCATTCATCTCCTTGGGAATAAAGCAATAATTTGATTCCCTATAAATGTGAGCCTGGATTTACACCATTCTCTCCAGGTACGACGGTAGTAACGTGGGTGACTTATAGCTCTGGGTTTCTGGGGCAGGGGACAGGATGGTAGTAGCATCCTTGCCCTGTGTGTTTGTTTCCATTTTCCACTGTTTTTACACAGAAGGGGGTGGGAATTAGCCTGTCCCGATTCTGTTTAGTTGTTTTGTTCCCTGGACCCTGTGGGCTTGGTGGAATGCCATGCCACAAAGAACAGCCATCAAGGTCCTGAGCCATTCCATTCAGCCCTAGTTCTAGTGGTTGGCTGGAGGTTTGCACAACACATGAGCCTTGGGCATGGTGATGTGCTCAGTCTTCAGGAAAACTGCCATTGCAAAATTGTCAGGGCTTCNGCGTGCGTGCATGTGTGCCTGTGGTCCCAGGCAGCCTCGTCACGGGTGGGGTCTGTGTCCACGGCACCATCAAGTCAGCCCAGTCCTGGGACCCATCTGGGTCCCCCATGCCCCACCCTCACTTCACAGCGGTTCTCATTGCTCCCCTCGCATTCTGAGATCAGGAAGGGTCCCCGCAGCACTTGTGGGGCCAGGCTTCCACCCACCAGGCGGCCTCGTCTATCAGGGCCCCCCACGTCCTGTCTAGCCGCTCTGGTCACCCGTTGGCCAGGGAAGGACGTGGTGACCAGTTCCCATCTGGGTCGCTGCGGACGGGCCTGTCCTGAGCATTCGTGCCAGGGCCCCGGGTGAGCCACGTGCACACACTTTTCAGGAGCAGAAGATGCCACCTGAATCCCCAGGTGGGTGACGAGCACAGGCTGACCCAGGCGGCACCGTGGTTCTTCAGGGTCTGAAGGTTTGAGAGTCTGCTTTGCTGCTTCCTAGAGGTATAACCTTAGATTCGCGAGCAACACGTGCCCAGACTCGACTTCCTCCTCTGGGAAATGGGTTGATGAGGATGTGTGCTCTACAGGCTCCTCGTCACCACTGAATCAGCTCACTGGTGACCTGCCCTCAGCACGGCAGCCCAGCCGGCCGCTGTCGCTGCCCCCGGGGAGGGTGGCCCTTCCCCGCCCTCACACTCTGCCTTGCTTCCGGAGGCGGGACAGCCCCTCCCGCCTGGCGGAGCCTCCTTGCTGACCTCCTGGTAGATCTCTGCGCTAAGAAAACGTGTTCTTACTCATTTTATAGGTGCTCTTATCAAAAAGCACCACCCTTCAACTTTGCCTTCATAAGGAGGATTATTTCCTCTTTCTTCCTAAAGCAAAAACACCTCCTGCCAAGGTAGGGACATTTTTATGGTTCATTTGAACCTAAATGTGTCATGTAGGTTCATAAGAGGCACACCTGGCGCCAAATCCTGAGGACCCACGTGCACACAGAGGGCCCTTCCCAGCCTCAGCCACGTGGGGGAGAGGGCCTGCCCGGAGGTGCCCCTGGGGGTGTCTCATCCAGCTGCCCAGACTCAGCTGGCCCTGGCTGGAGCTTGGGGCTGGGGGAGGGAAGCGGGGCGCACGCCACCCCCGAGTGGCTCCCCCTGTGCAGTCCTGCAGTGAAGTCTCCTAGCTCGGAAATGAGCCACCGGACCCTGACTCCGGTCCAGGGCTCACACAGGGACCGTCCAAGACATCGATCGTGATGCTCCTCTGGAAGAAGATCCCCCAAACAAAAATGTCCTTCCAAACAGAACTTTTTGTTCTAAGGGAGAACTTGTTACAGAACCAGAAGTCAGGGCGTCTGCTTGTATTTTTCAGTTTTAGGGTCTTTTTATAGTAATTTTGGCAGAATGTGATGTGACGTTTGCAGTGCAATAGTGTGAGAAGAGAGGGAAGTGCAGGCTTTGTCCCCAGCTCACAGCTGGGGCTGCTGACGCGGGGACAGAGCAGCTCCAGGCCGGGGCGGGGGCCGGGAGAGGCGAGCGAGGCTGGGGGCGAGTCTGTGATGTAGGCGGACGGTGGTGCTGGCGTGGACCCTGTGTGCCTGTACGTGTGAGCTGAGCACGGCGACTTGTGGGTGACGCTGAGCCCGGGCATCTTTCTTTATCACCTGCCTGCTGTGGGGGCCGGCGGATGGCCCCTCTGTAACGCACGTCCGCAGCAGGGCCCTTTGTCTCATGGGGCCAGAGAAGCCATTTCCTGAGGCCCAGGGAGGCGCAGTGTGAACCCCTCTCCCCAGTGCCCGTGGCCTCAGGTGGGCCCCCCCCGTGGCCGGCTGCCCTCAGTTTTCACTGCTGCTATTTTCTGGAAAGTGAAGGTGAAGTCGTGGCTGACTCTTTGTGACCCTGTGGACTGTAGCCCGCCAGGCTCCTCCGTCCATGGGATTCTCCAGGCGAGAATACTGGAGTGGGTTGTCATTTCTTTCTCCAGGGGATCTTCCCCACCCAGGGATCGAACCCAGGTCTCCCACACTACAGGCAGACTCTTTAGCATCTGAGCCACCTGGGAAGCCCTCATTTTCTGGAAATGAGACGGAAATGTCATTTT
>SJYW01046112.1:164167-176182 GCA_006410735.1 Raphicerus campestris | reverse complement strand
CATTTTATGGGTTTGGATAATGCCAGGTATCAATCATTGTAGTGTCGTCCATAGTTTTCACTGCCCTGAAATTTTACTGTGCTCTACTTATTCATACTCCCCACACCACTCTCTGACAACCACTGACCTTTTTATTGTGTCCGTAATCTTGCTTTTTCCAAAATGTCTAGTCGTAATTTTACAGTATGTAGCCTTTCTAGATTGGCTTCCTTTACATAGTAATTTGCATTGAAGTCCCCCCATGTCTTTTCAGGAACTGATGGCTGCTTTTTTAGTGCTGAATAATATTCCATCATTTGGATGCACCACAGTTTATTTATTCATCTCTTCATCTTGGTTGCTTCAACGATTTGAAAATTACGGCTAAAACTGCTATAAACATCTGTGTGAAATCGGTAGCATTGTATGTTCATAGCAGTGTGTACCAAGTACTCTGCTTCTAGGCTGATTTCTACCCAACACCCTCTCTGGCTTTTGGTTCTGTGATATCCAGAAACCCATACTGCCAGAGAAGCTGCGAGTCTGTACTGCTGCTTCACAATGGACTCATTTGGTGTGTAAATTGTCCCAGTTCACCTTCACTGAGGCTGAGCGTGTGTATCGGATTCACTGTAGGCTCTGGGATTATTCCTGTTGTTAGAGCTTTGGGGAAAAAAATCCAACAACTGCTAAACATGAAAAAATACTCCCTTTACCTCGTCCCCCAGAAAGAAAAAGAAAAAAAAAGCATCTTACTGATTGTCAAAGGTAAATTAAATCCTTGCATACCAAAGCTAAGCCAGAGAGGAGAAATTACCCAGATAGCTATAAAGACAGGGCCCCCAAAATTCTGAAAGTGGGCAGAGAATATCAAGAAACACCTACACCATTATCAACAAGTAAAGGGACACCAGAGAGCAGAGAAGGGAGGTAGTGGTGAGCAGAAACCACAGCCTGGACCTTCTCTATAACTTTCACTGTTGTAGTTCTTTTTTGCACCACAGTCTGTACTCGGTGCTTAAGAAGAAATTTGGGCCTTTCCCACACGTGCATTTGTTTTCATGTATGTCTGTCTGTTTATTGATTTGGCTTCCTCGGGTCTTATTTGTGATGCACAGGATATCCATTCCATCATGCAGATCTTTCTCTGCGGCACACGGACTCTCTAGTTGTGATGTGCAGGCTTAGTTACCCTGCAACATGTGAGATCCTAGTTCCCCAACGGCAAACCTATGTCCCCTGCATTATAAGGTGGATTCTTAACCATGGGACCACCAGGTGAGTCCCCACAAATGCATTTAAATGGGAGAGATACACATTTCAAACTAATATCTGCTGTCAGTTGGCACTAAGTTTGTGGCAGAAAACTGTGCTCGTAGGCGCTTTACAAACATCAGATTCTTCAGTCTTCATGAGAATCATGTAAATTAGTCATTATTGATCCCATTTTACAGATGATACCAGGATTGTTAGAAGGCAGGTGATTTGTCCAAGATCTTACAGCTGATAAACAGGGGAGCCAGAAATCAAAGCCAATTTGTCTGACTCTGAAGCTCTCTGAGGTTTTCATTCAGCCATTGCTTAGAATATTTATTCATCCTGGGCGCTGCATCCCTCTACCCTTAGGATGGAGGTAACAACACTGACAATTATGTAATGATGTCATCATATAGTAGATGCTCAAGGTGTTGACTATATATAATACATATCATAAAGTACTTCCATTTACAGAAGATACATGCTCATGATTCCCATGTAGACACGCAAATAGATCCCATGCCCATTCATCTCTATCATGTAATACACTGCTTCGTATATAGAGAACTGTAGTTATGCAATAAACACAAATGTGTTTGAAACAGCATGAAATTGGATTCCCTCATCCATAAATTGTGCTATATTTATGTCTAAGTTATAGCTGAAGGAACAGACCCACGATGTTGATATTTTATAAATGGTGTCTAATATATTTCTATTAAGGGGAGATATATTTGCTGTGCTGAAATGTATTATCATAATAGCCAAACCATTTACTCTACCACTGGAAAATAGTGTGGTGTTCTGTCTGGAATTTCACTTGCCTGCTCCTAGATTGCCAGATCTCTTGTAAATCATTGTAGGCGTCTGTGAGTTATTTTATAGGAGGCATCCATCTATTTTTACAACTCTGAAAATTCTGTCACTCTCATTCATCTCCTTGGGAATAAAGCAATAATTTGATTCCCTATAAATGTGAGCCTGGATTTACACCATTCTCTCCAGGTACGACGGTAGTAACGTGGGTGACTTATAGCTCTGGGTTTCTGGGGCAGGGGACAGGATGGTACTAGCATCCTTGCCCTGTGTGTTTGTTTCCATTTTCCACTGTTTTTACACAGAAGGGGGTGGGAATTAGCCTGTCCCGATTCTGTTTAGTTGTTTTGTTCCCTGGACCCTGTGGGCTTGGTGGAATGCCATGCCACAAAGAACAGCCATCAAGGTCCTGAGCCATTCCATTCAGCCCTAGTTCTAGTGGTTGGCTGGAGGTTTGCACAACACATGAGCCTTGGGCATGGTGATGTGCTCAGTCTTCAGGAAAACTGCCATTGCAAAATTGTCAGGGCTTCCACGGGAAAATAGTTGACTGTCTAGGGGAATCTCAGATATTTGCTGTCAGATGGATATAGCCCACTGGACAAACCCAGGTTACCCATCTTTGATGTCCCATCTTCTGGCCCACTGAAGGAGAGCTTGCCTGGGGAACATTAGTGTTTTATCCCCTCTTCCCTTGTTAAGATGCCAAAGTGGGAGGTGTCCTTAGCTTCCTGGGATCCTTTGAGACCAAAGCTATTTGGGCTTGGAAATCTGATGCTTCCAGAACCAGGGACATGGGCAGTGGGAAGAGAGCTTGCATAATCACTAGAATAAGGAAGTAGGGGCATGAGGAGGAACTGGGGCTGGAGTGTGTAGCCAGAGAAAATTGGAGAGCCAGGAAGACCAGAGGGAGAAATGATGGGCCAGGCATGAAGCGTGAGAAGAAATCCCAGAAGAGTTCCTGAGACAGGTGGGTTCTGGTGCGCTGGGCTGGCTCCCCCATGCATTCTGAAGCATGATGCTTGGGTGGGATGGCTGCACTTAAAGGTCATTGCAATAGGGCAACCCTTCACTCAGCTGCAGTACCCGCTGAGACCTGGATTCAAGCAGGAAAGCACCTCTGGCATCTCTCTGTCATGTTCTGAATCTGAAAGGTTTGTTCTGGGCCATGTGTGCGTGTTCAGTCGCTTAGTCATGTCCCTTTTGTAACCCCGTGAACTGTAGCCGGCCAGGCCCCTCTCTCCATGGAGTTTTCCAGACAAGAATACTGGAACGAGTTGCCATTTCCAGGGGATCTTCCCAACCCAGGGATCAAACCCGCATCTCTTGCACTTCCTGCTTTGGCAGAAGATTCTTTACCACTGTGCCGCCTGGAAAGCCCTTGTGCTGGGGGCTTTCCCTAATTGGAACCATTTGTCCTTAAAGGTCATTTCCTGTGATAAATATTGTACACCAGGCTATCTCAGCAAGGAAACTCTTTGTTTATGCTAATGGCCATCATTTTTGTGGAAACTCATTTAATACTGTTCATTTGGAAATATGCTGGATGGATTTGCTGACAGTGACCCTCAGCTTTGAAGCTACCATTTACATGTGTGCAAAATGCCTTGTATGGGCGCATCTTCCAGTGACAGCCATGCGTAGCCACTGTCTGCTTCGCAGAGCATGAAGTGGTACTCATTTGACTATTTCATAATTAATTTCCTCCCCTTTGGAAAATCTAAAAGGGAAATATATTGTGCATTTGACAACACCATACATTTTAAAGTACTCAGGCTTAGAAATACATCTATGTGTTTGCTCTATGTGACAAAAATGAAAAGAATTTAAAACCTCAGATATTTTTCAAAACCTGCATTTAGTGTCTTTTTAATCTTTTGGAAGACACATTCAAATTCCATTCCTCCTACTTGAACAACCATGTAGGAAATTACAAAAGTCCATTCTATTGATGCAAAAGAAGCCAAAAGAATGTGAAGATTTCAGTGAAAGGCTATTATTTTCTTTTTAAAATGGTTTTACCTCCATTGATGCTCACACCAAGTTCTCCTTTATTTTTTTCTTTTTCTTTCCCAGAAAATTAGCCAGTCCTTTGGGCTTGGAATGCTTATAGCAAATTTGGAGCTCTTTTTGAGAAAATTATCAAAGAAGAATTAGCCCAGAGGCAAGATGCTCAGGCTGCTTTAAAAACTGGCAGCTATGAAAAACTCTAGTAAAACTGTTAAGATAGGAAGAGATCTATCCCCAGGCAGGAAATTGAAAGGCCCAGCTTCCTAAGATCCAGATGATGGAAAAGTTGAATGGTCTTGAGGGAGTTATTTGATATTCCAGTTCTAGTTGCATGGAAAATATCCCCTAAGTGAGTGACTTAAGTAATAACCATCATTTCATTATCCCTCTTGTGAGTGAAGAATGGACCGGGCACAGTGTGTTATGAGATGAATTGTGGCTCCCTTCAAGGGATGCTGAAGTCTTAATTTCCTATACCTGAGATTGTGACCTTACTTGGAAATAAGGTCTCTGTAAATGTAATCAAGATAACATGAAGTCATTAGGACTGGCTCTAGTCTGGTATGACCATTGTTTGGATAAGAAAGGAAGGACTTTCCTGGTGGTACAGTGGATGGGAATCTGCCTGCCAATGCAGGGGACATGGGTTTAATCCCTGGTCTGGGAAGATTCCACATGCCACGGAGCAACTGATCCCTGGGCCACAACTGCTGAGTCCATGCTCTTGAGCTTGTGAGCCACAGCTACTGAAGCCTCCAAGCCTGGAGCCCGTGCTGTGCCACGAGAAGCCACCGCAATCAGAAAGCCACACACTGCAATGAAGAGAAGCCCGTTTGCCGCAACTAAGTGAAAGCCGGCACACAGCAAGGAAGACCCAGCGCAACCAAAAATAAAATAAAAAATAAAGAATTTAAAAAAAGAAGAAGACACAGATACAATGAGAACACGTTATGACAACAGCAGCAGAGATTAGAGCTATGCAGCTACAAGCCAAGGAATGCGAAAGAACACAGAGAACTGAATTGATGGCTCAGATGGTTAAGAATCCGCCTGCAAATCAGAACTGGATTCGATCCCTGAGTCTTGAAGATTCTCTGAAGAAGGAAATGGCCGCTCCCTCCAGTAATCTTGCCTGGAAAATCCCATGGACAGAGGAGCCTGGCGGATTACAGTTCATGGGATCGCAAAGAGTTGGGCATGCCTGAGTGACTGAGCACGCACCCCACCCCAGCTTGGGTGGATTAGACATCTGCCATCCAAGGAAAGAGACTGGGACAGCCTCTGTAGTCTCTCCTCCCTCCCTTCCCCTGTGGGCTCTGCCGTCTCCTTTTTGTGGTGTCCCTTCTGCCAATCTGATCCTTGCACCCTTGGTCTGGTCTTCCAGCCTAGAAGGAGTGGCATTTAGTCTAATAGGCATTTCTGGAGTCCTGTGTGCAAGACAGTGAGCTGAGCGTTGCATCAGGCCCTGTGCTGGCAGAGAGGGAAGGCTGGGAGCCTCACTGGCAGTGGAGGTGTGGTCTCAGCCAGTCTCTCAAGGAGCGCTGAGTTCACGTCTTGTGCCGTCACTGCATCACTCCATGCCATCTTAAGAAAGGCCCTTCTGCCTACAAGAGCAGCTCTGAAACCAGCCACAGCCTGGCTGAATTTTCAACCTAGGAGATTTCTTCTGCTGGCGGTGAGGCTCCTAGCAGTCTCAAGCATCAGATTTCTCACCTGGACACTGTTGACCTGTGGGGCTGGGTAATTCCTTGTCTGGGGGTGGGGAGGGGATGTCCTATGTGTTGCAGGCTGTTTTGCAGCATCCCTGGCCTCTACCCAATCCCGCAAGAAGCCAGTAATGCCCACTCCTCGCCCACCAAAAATGTCTTCCAAAGTTGCCAGATGTCCCTGGGGAGAGGGAAAGGGAATAAAGTTGGCCTTGGTGGAGAAACACTGACAGAGATCATGCCTTCTCCCTGGGACAGTGTGGCCCCTGCAGTAATACTGGTTCTTTTCTTTGTTAATGCTTATTTATTCTTTATTTATTTGGCCATGCCAAGTCTTAGTTGTGGCACATGGGTTATTTTAGTTGTGGCCGGTGGGGTCTAGTTTCCCAACCAAGGATTGAACCTGGGTCCCCTGCATTGGGAGCTCAGAGTCCAGAGTCTTAACCATTGAACCACCAGGGAAGTAACACTGATTCTTGAAGGGGGCAGATCTTAACTATTACAGTGTTTTGTAACGCTTCCAAGGGCCACAGTAGGTATACAAACAGCACATCCATGGTACTCAGAGAGGAAGATTAGCAAAGGGGGGTGGGAAAGGAGTGATAATAAAAAATAAGATTGAGAAGTACTGATTTAGACCAAAGGGAAGCCAGTTTTTCCGGGGGCTGTAGGAAAGGAATTTGGAGATTGAAATAGGAACCAGTGGGCACAGGGGACCACTCATCACCACAACAACTAACTCGAGTCATTGACCACGTGCCAGGCACTGGGCCAGCTGGTTTCAGGCACACAAGCAATGCCATGCACAATAAGCACTCTTATATTTCCCACATTGCAGCTGGGAAGCGCAGGTACATGCAGAGTAACAGTGAACTCTGAATGTCCAGAGGCCAAGCCCTTGACTTCAGTGGGTCAGAGCCAATTAGGTGAGAAGCGGTTGCCCCTTGGAGTGTAATTTGGGTTCAAGAGAGCAGGGAAACTCTGGGACATGATGGAGACAGAGCTGGGAACAGGGGAGAGGAAAGCATGACTGTGGGATGTGAATCAGAACAAAACTGAAAATTGAGAGATTAGGAGGGAGGGAGGGAGCTGAGGACCCACAGCATGGAATGAGTCAACCTCAGAGTTCAGTGCAATCCTTCACTTGACCTTCTCCAGGTGCCTTTTTCACCCCAACAGCTATAGAGCTGAGTTGCAGCAAGCTTGGCCAAGCTAGCTGCGAAAGAATTCTTTCCCAGGCAAGGCTGGCCTTGGCCTGGCCTTTCACACCTGCTAAGTAAATCAGAATGCCTCCTGACTTCCCCCTAGGCCTGTCTCAACTGATGTCTTTCTTCTCCCAAGCTCAAGATCTTATGGGGAGGAATTCTGTGAGCATCCCCTTATTTTTTTTTAAAAAAAAGGAGAGATTTCACACCCAAGCTGTATTATCTGCAAAGAGAAATAATACTATATCATGCCATTTGGGGAGCAAATAAGTCTTCCCTGGTGGCTCAGATGGCAAAGAATCCGCCTGCAATGCAAGAGACCCAGATTCGATCCCTGGGTCAGGAAAATCCCCTGGAGAAGGGAATGGCTACCCACTCCTGTAATCTTGCCTGGAGTATCCCATGGACAGAGGAGCCTGGCGGGCTACAGCCCATGGGGTCACAAAGAGTCGGATGTGACTGAGCAACTAAACACAGAGGGGCACAACTATCACTCCCTCTCAGACTCCAAACTTGAGCTATTTCTGTTCTGTTCAGAGCACCCATTGCTGGGGAGGCAGCTCCCAGCGCCGCCCCCAGCACCCACCCCAAACAGATCAACCCTTCTTTATTCACCAGTGGTGACCTGGGAAGACGGCAAAAGCTGCATCTTTGATGTTTCAACTTTGAAAAAGTTGCTTTAATGTAGAGTAATTAGAGCATTTCAAACTAGGAATGGAGTAATGATAACTGACTCTCTGTGTTGCTCTCTGCTAGATGGTTCTTGCGCACAGATTAGCATATGGCTCCTCTCTCTCCCTCTGTCTCTCTAGCTGTTTGAAGGGTCCAGAGTGCTTGCAGACACGTTCCAAGGGAGATACCCCATCAGATCACTTTCAGGCTCAGGTTCGGTGTAGGGGCCTTTGGGGAGGGACCTAAAAGTTCATATGTCAGCCTGTACTTGAATTCCTCTGGTGACAGGATGCTCATCACCTGATGCCTCTCCTATTGCCAGACTCATCAGACCACTGATACTGGTGCTTCAAAAGGCTCCCGTCTCAGAATGCTGACCAGAAGCTAGGTACCATGCCAAGTGCTCATCACTTTAATGCTTAGATCTGCCCAGTGAGCTCCTAGTATCACCACTGCATAGATGGGAAAGTGAATGGAGAAGCAAGACATCAGACTCAGGCAGAATGAACCATCATGCAATATCGCTTTATAGCTTGTTTCACCGTCACTTTAAGCAGTGTCTTCCTGTGGGTCTTGTTTGGAGCATGGTTCTACCCACTGGAGCTCCGCCATGTAAGTTCAGTTCATCTTCTGACAAAATTCCTTCAGATAGAAGACCCCAATGGTATGCTTTCCCCCACCCCATTCCCAACCACTCCCCTCTTCTGTAGGATAAACATACTCAGTTCTTCTCTGGTTCTGATCTCATGTTTTGAATCTCCTACCATCTAGGACCTTCTCCTCGTGTATTGCCCAGAAAAAGCACTATTCTTTTTTTTTTTCTTCAAATATATTTATTTATTCAGCTGCCCAGGTCTTAGTTGCAGCATGAGAGATTTTCAGTTGCAGCATGTGGGATCTAGTTCCCCCACTGGGCATCAGACCTAGGCCCCCTGCTTTGGAAATGCAGAGTCTTAGCCTTTGGACCACCAGGGAAAGAAAAGAACGTTGCCCAGAAAAGAACCTGACTCTTCATAAACGGCCAAGATCTGGGTGGGGGGCAAGGAATATATCCTTTTCCTTATTCTCGAAGTTGTGGGTTAGGCTTTAGAGTACATCTTACTGTGGATTCTGAGTGGATAAACCCACCTGTTTTCTCACTGAAAAACAAATGTTTAGGGGAATTTCCTTCAGAGCTAATCAACAAAGCTACATTGAGAGTTGTGAGTCAGGGATACCTAGAAAGCTGTCCCTATTCTTCACCCTCAGACTTGACCAGTCCTTCATCACTGTGGGTTTTTTGTTCTCACTGGGTCTTCGTTGCTTCTCAAGTTTTCTCTGCTTGCAGTGAGCAGGGGCTACACCTCAGAGGCTCTAGGGAGACAGGCTTCAGTAGTTGTGGTACACGGGCTTAGTTGCTCTGTGGCACGTGGAATCTTCCCAGAGCAGGGATTGAACCAGCGTCCCCTGCATTGGCAAGCAGATTCTTATCCACTGCACCACCAGAGAAGTCCCTAACACTGTATTTAAACTTAAGGAAGACTTGCTTTTGTGCCAACATTCTGTTTATTTATTCATTCAATATTTAGAGAGCAGTTGTGCACCTAGAAGGTTTCAAGCAGAGCCCTGAGTTTGAGGGTATACTGTAAGGAAGTTATAGGTCTTATTCCCAAAGAAGAAAAGAAAGGAATCCATACATAGAAGAAAGTGTGACGAGCCCCATATTGCAGATGTGCCAAGACCCCCTGGGATTACAGAAGAGGATTCCAGGGTTGGGAGGTCCAGAATCACGTCTGGCTATACCCTAAAAGACACGTGGGGGTAATTTTCTTCTCCAGGAGAAGAAAAAGGCATGATCAGGGAGAAGAGACATTCATTTAGCCTAAGGGATACTCTCCAAGATCAAGGGAGGCAAGTTAATAAAAATCGTATTGGCAGAGGCTTACCAATTTAAATATTTATGGACTGCAACTAAGAGTGTGCATTCTTTCAGGCACTACTCACCTCATTCTGAGTCCGCCACTGTTTGTGGCTGATGTGTTCCGATGGCCAGCATTTAACACAAGGAGAGTAAAAGAGACTCACGGCTCATGGCAGTGCTATCTTTTTGTGAAACTGTCCTTTCTCCGTCCACTGGAGGGATGTTCTGTTTTTATTGATCTTTTGTACCACCTGATCTTATCTCACAGCAGAGATGGTATGTCTCAATTTTCGTAGAGTATGTAAAGGTTCTTATTTGTGGCATCTCGGTGTCCTGATCGCAGTGTCTCATCACTCAGTTGGCCTGAGTACCCATCTTCCTCACCCTCTGCTTTTCTGATACATTAACGGTCATGTGATTGGCAAATATTTCTTAGATTCTTGGTTTTACCATTGTTAACTTTCATTTATGTTCACAACATGCCCACATGTATACACATACACACACATGAATCCTGTTTTGATTTATCTTGCTCAAAATCTTGAATTACAAGTCTCTACTACACAGTGAGATAGACTGATACATTCAAGATGACCCAGGCAGTATTAATGGAGCTTATGACGAGTCTGAAAAGAGGGACAGTGTCAGGGAGAGACAAAGCTAAACACTATTTGATGGTCAGAAATAAATGACCCATTTCCCCCCAACTGGATGTCTTGTTAAAATACAAGTTGATATGACCCAAGATGGTGATGTGGTGAGAAGCCCATTAAAAATACTTCTAATAGTGCCTAAGAAATAAAAGAGTTTTATCATCAGTTCAGTGGACTCAAGAAAGTATGTGGACAAAGAGAAAAAAAATCTAAAGCCTATAAAAACGTTTTGTAACACAAAAGAATAAAAGCTTACAGGCACATCTAAATGATTTCTTACTTGAAAAGGTAGGAAACCATTATTACAAATTCTCAATGAGACAGAGGGGGGCTTTATGTCTGCTAATCATAAACAGAGTGGCACATAAGAAAATGGAGTTAAAACTGTATAAGAGACCAAGGTTGGGTTAAAAAGCAAAATTAACGCTGAAGAAAATAAAGAGATAAACTTAAATATTTCCAGAAGAATGTAAGAAAAGATGACTGGCATAATAATAAAACATAGAGACAGAATCCAATAATGAAAGAAGTTCTCAAAGAAAAAGAGGGAAAGAATCCCCAGATGAAAGGAGCATAAGAAGAATTTCCTGTCTCTTGATTTTTTTGCTCTTCCTTTGGCGCTTCCTCAACAGAACAAAGAATTCACCTGCAAAATGCAGAAGGCATAAGAGATCGGGTTCAATCCCTGGGTCAGGAAGATCCCCTAGAGGAGGGCAAGGCAACCCATTCCAGTATTTTTGCCTGGAGAATCCCATGGACAGAGGAGCCTGGCAGGCTGCAGTCCATGGCATCATAAAGAATCAGACACAACTAAAGTGACTTAACACACCTGCACACATGCACCACAGCAGACCAAATATGAACCAAACTTCCTTCCTTCCAAGGAGACACAAGGATATTTCCTAAGGAAGCATATCAGTCAGGATAAGATAAACTGTGCTACAATAACAACTATACCCTGAACTTTAAGTGGCTTAACACAGAGAAGTTAGGGGACTTCCCTGGCTGTGCATGGTTAGGATGCCATGCTTCCACTGCAGGGGCATGGGTTCAATCCCTAGTCAGGGAACTAAGACCCCACATGCCTTGTGGAGCAGCTTAAAAAATATTTCTCCTGACCAGTGGCCACACAGCTTCTGAACCTGTGTCTCCACCTCTTTATTTTCCTTCACATCCAATTCATCCAAGGGTTCCTGAGAACCCTGACTGTCTCTGAACAATACCTGCTCTCTCTGCTCTTTGCCAGCCCTCATTTATACTGTTATTTCTGCCCCCTGGGATTTTTCACCATCTCCTCTTTCTGAAATAGATAAAGACCTGCTGTTCCTCTCGTGAGAAACATTTACTGTATCCCTACTGCTGTCAGATGGAAATCTGTCCTCTGCACGTGGGTACTCAAGATCCCCCAGAGGACCCTGGTCCAGTGCGCTGATTTCAAGATCCAGGTCAAGTGCCAGTTACCTCCAGTTACAAGTCATCACTCATCCCAGCCCCAGATGCCCACCCTTGCCCATAGACGGTGTGACATTATTGTATCTTAGACAAACACACTTCCTTTGTCTTGCCTTTGTTCCTAGTGGCTTTTATAAGCTTCCTTCCCCAGGCCTGCCCTACTGCCTTCATGAATCGTTTTGCCTCCCCTCTTCCTCAAAACACCCGAGAAGAATGCCATTAACACAGAAATGTAAGACAGATGTTTGCTAGATGACGAAGAATCCTTCTCGGGGTCAGTTGTAGACACGCAGAAAGCTTTGACTTGCTTGTTGGCATTAATATAGTAAACATTTGGGAAAAGGAAGGTGAAAGTGTCTGACTCT
>SJYW01046112.1:142117-160465 GCA_006410735.1 Raphicerus campestris | reverse complement strand
CCTCTTTATTTTCCTTCACATCCAATTCATCCAAGGGTTCCTGAGAACCCTGACTGTCTCTGAACAATACCTGCTCTCTCTGCCCTTTGCCACCCCTCATTTATACTGTTATTTCTGCCCCCTGGGATTTTTCACCATCTCCTCTTTCTGAAATAGATAAAGACCTGCTGTTCCTCTCGTGAGAAACATTTACTGTATCCCTACTGCTGTCAGATGGAAATCTGTCCTCTGCACGTGGGTACTCAAGATCCCCCAGAGGACCCTGGTCCAGTGCGCTGATTTCAAGATCCAGGTCAAGTGCCAGTTACCTCCAGTTACAAGTCATCACTCATCCCAGCCCCAGATGCCCACCCTTGCCCATAGACGGTGTGACATTATTGTATCTTAGACAAACACACTTCCTTTGTCTTGCCTTTGTTCCCAGTGGCTTTTATAAGCTTCCTTCCCCAGGCCTGCCCTACTGCCTTCATGAATCGTTTTGCCTCCCCTCTTCCTCAAAACACCCGAGAAGAATGCCATTAACACAGAAATGTAAGACAGATGTTTGCTAGATGACGAAGAATCCTTCTCGGGGTCAGTTGTAGACACGCAGAAAGCTTTGACTTGCTTGTTGGCATTAATATAGTAAACATTTGGGAAAAGGAAGGTGAAAGTGTCTGACTCTTTGCAACCCCATGGACTATACAGTCCATGGAATTCTCCAGGCCAGAACACTGGAGTGGGTAGCCTTTCCTTTCTCCAGAGGATCTTCCCAACCCAGGGATTAAACCCAGGTCTCCTGCATTTCAGGCAGATTCTTTACCAGCTGAGCCACAAGAGAAGCCCAAGAATACTGGAGTGGGTAGCCTATCCCTTCTGCAGGGGATCTTCCTGACCCAAGAATCAGACTGGGGTCTCCTGCATTGCAGATGGATTCTTTACCAACTGAGCTATCAGGAAAGCCTTGGGAAAAGGAGAAAATGGCATATTATCTGGTGCCATGAAAATGCAAAAGGCATTCAGAGAAAGAGGGAGATGGTAGTGTGGAATAACCCTGCTGGCCTTGCAGAAGGGAAAACCTTGGAACAAGCAGTTAGGAATTTCTGCCTAGAGGAATATGACCCAAAGCAGGGAGAGGGTGTGATTGAGGCGACAGTGGAGGGACCACCTTAGCTGCAGGGAACAATCCCCAGTGAGGAGCATGGATGAGTGTGGAAACACACCCAGCCACAATGTGGGTGATAGTTGGCCCCATCTCATGTCTCTAAAGCATCAGTGGAGGAAGAAATTGGTATCATTAAGACCAAGGAAGGTCTCTTTGTTCTTGGAAACTATTCTCAACTGGCATTAAGTTCAAATGGAACATTCCCCCAGTGTAGAAAACTTTACTGTTTGCAGAGTTAGACTGAGGCTGTAGAGGAATTTGAGGNTAGCTTGCTGTCTGTATTTGTGAGTCTCTTTTTTGTTTTATTCATTAGTGTATTGTATTTTTTAGGTTCCACATGTAAGTGATACCATACAGTATTTGTCTTTCTCTGTCTGACTTATTTCATCCTCTCTGTCTATCCATGTTGCCGCCAATGGCAAAAATGTTCTTTTTTATGGCTGACTAGTATTCCGTTGTGCTTATGTATACCACATCCTGTTTATCTACTCACCTGTTGATGGATACTGTACACGCGTCTCTGGTGGGTGGTCTCCCACTGCTGCCTCAACCAGACAAGAGTGGGGGTTCTCACTAGAATCTGGACCTGTTCTTGGAGCCTGAGGTGGGCAGTTCACAATGGTGCCTCAAGGCAAAGTCGGTTAGAACCAAAATTTCCTCCCCTCTTTCCCAGGCACCCTTTTTCATCTTATAACCTGTCTAGTCTCCTCCCCTTTGAGCTCTGGTTTCCCCTCCTCTTCTCGTCCAGACTCCTGGAAATAAAAGATGGGCTTCACGTACCACTGCCCCTCGCCTTCGGTGTTCCTCCGTCTGTCAACCAAGAAAACACCAGTTCTCCAGCCGCCTCTGCCCAGGGACTCCCATCTGGAGCCCAAGGTGAGGTCCTGTCACCGTCTTTATCACTCATCTTATGAGTAAGATCCCAAAAGAAGGAGCAAAGTTTCTTCCTTTCCTCTTTATCCTTAAAAATTAGTTGCAAGTGTGAAATGACATAGATCCCTTCACGTTGCCTTTGGTGTTATATTTTGAAATATGAACCTTTCTGCTTTCTTATCAATATATTTCTCATCATTCACCATTTCTGAAAGTTTTCTTGAGATCATTTTTCACAGCCAGAGAGTAATTTTGAAATAAGGTGGTGAGAAAATAAGAAAGGCACCAAATCTTTTTGACAGAAAAGGAATAATTGTCCAAAGCATAAAGCCTTCTCTGTGTCAAGTTTCTGCTGACCTCTTCAGCTATTCTGGTTGTCATTCTTTTCCGGCACCAGCAAGCATTTTTTTTCTCCTTTGGGTAAGTATCAGTTTCATTCTGATTCTCAGTTTCCATAGGCTTACAAATTCAGATCACACTGAAGACCAAATTACTGGCTTTGGGACAATGGCCTTTGTCCGATTGCTAATCGGCCATTTAGTGTATAACTCAAAGGATGGGATTTGGGTCTGAGATTTTACTGGGTTGCGTTTTTTAAAAAACTCAGTTAATTATAGGCTTAAATCAGATATTTGAATGCAGATATGAGAGATACAGTAATCCCACATTTTAATTGGATCCTTAAGTAAAGAGAGCTTGAGCCAGGTATTAATTCAGTGTGAACAACTTCAGTGGGAGCACACTTCCTTTTTAAATGCCTGGCTTTCTTTTTTCTCCCTTGCCTTACATCTGTGCTCTCATGGCGCCCAGAACATCTTTTTCTTCTCAGTGTGCTTGAAATACTTTGTAATTGCTTCCTCAGTTCCCTCATCTGTGCTATTGCAAGCTGCCTAAGAAGAGGGCCTGTGTGTCTTAGTCATAAATGTATCCTTTGGGCAACTTCATGTGGTGCCTGGCATGCCAGTGGCCTTTAAGAAACTTTTGTAGGATGGATGGAAAGATGGATGAATGGATGGATGGACGGATCAACAGATGCATTGGTATATGAACTGATGGATCACAGAAGAGTGAATGGAGGGATAGACGGATGGATGGATGGATGGATGGATGGTAAGATGGACAGTGAATACAAAAATATTTATTTTCCTATCTTCATTTTTTGGAAACCGTGATAAAATCATAGCATCCTTGAGTAGAAATACAACCTTCATTTTGTCTTAAAGGGTCCCCTAGGCCTCTTTTCCAGATTGGCCACATGGTGTATCTCTAGGAAAGGGCTTTTGTCTTCTTTAGTCAAGTTCAGTAAAGTATCTTTCCTTTGACTCTGGTTTCTGGGGCTTAATTTTTCCATCTGTCAACCAGAAAAAGAGAATGTCCTTCCTGGATAGATGCCTTGGAACCTGTTTGTTTTTCATCTCCTTGGGAGATGAAGAACCAGTAGCCCCCAAGTCAGTCAGCTCAGCTACTTTGCTGGGGGGATTTCTGACACTTGGTTCTTTGGAGTGATGGCTTCAGAGCAAATCATACGGGGTAAGAGACAGCACAGAATCTACACGAATGGAGTCCCCAGAGTATGCAACACGGGGGCCCCGCCCTTGGGCAGGTGAAAGGCCTGTTGTGCAGGCTAACATTATGAGGTCGCTCCACTGTATCCGTCAAACTGTTCTAGGCATTCTTTTTCTTGGGCTTTCTGAGCACAAAATGATGGTCTCACTGTATATATGGGAGCAGAAAATGAGAGCATACGTTCCCAAGTGGGACGACATCAGTTCAAACATTGGACACAAAGGTTGTTAAGATTTACTGAGAGTGGCTGGACCCCTGAGTCTGCAGAAGAAATCCTTTCGTCCTTCGGATGAGTGGCCTTTGTCCACCAGCCCTCTGTGAGCCTGCTTTCACTCATGCCTTTGTGCCTCTTAGCTTGTGCTAGCTTTATTCTCGATGCATCCACCTGCCCTGACACCTGTCTGGCCTCACTACAACTTGAAGCTTCTCTCCAGGTCGTTTCAGGATCTGACACTTTCTGGATGTGGCATCTCTCAGGAGCTGACCTGACTCTGTCTGGTTTGAGCTTGATCACTCTCATTCACAAGCTGAGAGACTGTCCTTTGGGTCTGGTTTGAACCAGGAGGCATTAGAACAACTGGGATGATTGCAAACTCTTCAGAAAAAATCCCCCATAAATGTGGATTCTCCCAGCCAGTCTTAAGATGCTGTAGCAGTGGGCAGTGGGCTCTTTGGCAGTGTTTAGAACCCCTCTTATAAACTCTGGGCTGGACTTGGAGGATTCACAGGGAGTTGGGTCAGGGTCTTCATGCCTGGACTTTCCTGACTGGCCCATCTGCTCATGATACCCCCTCTCTGCCCCTCCTTGCCATCTCTTCCTGTCTGCATGCTATTCCTCTCCACATCCAGATTCTCTTCTTTGCATGAGTGCAGTGTTGGACCTGTAGCATGAGTCATCTGCCCCTTCCCGTCTTCCTGGATCTGGACATGACCCTTCCTTTCAAACTCTGAGCTCCTCTGCCCCCTGAGAATGGATGTTGCATCGTATTCTGTCTGTACAGCATAGCCATAAAGAGCACAGACTGTAGCATCAGGCCTCCTGAATGCAAACCCTTTCTCTGCAGTTTACTAGCTGTGTGGCCTTGGGCAAGTTACTTAACCTCTCTGTGCTTTCTATTCCTCATCAGCAAAATGAGGTGAACAAGAGTACCCAGTTCCCAGAGTTGTGAGGATTTAAATAAATTTGTTGTTGTTCAGTCGCCAAGTCATGTCCTACTCTTTGTGACCCCATGGACTACAGCACACCAGGCCTCCCTGTCCCTCACCATCTCCCGGAGTTTGCTCAAACTCATGTCCATTAAGTCAGTGATGCCATTCAACCATCTCAACCTCTTGTCGTCCCCTTCTCCTCCTGTCTTCAATCTTTCCCAGCATCAGAGTGTTTTCCAATGAGTCGACTCTTTATCGTGTGGCCAAAGTACTGGAGCTTCAGCTTCAACATCAGCCCTTCTAATGAATATTCGGGGTTGTTTTGCTTTAGGATGGACTGGTTGGATCTCCTTGCAGTCCAAGGGGCTCTCAGAGTCTTCTCCAGCACCACAGTTCAAACACATCAGTTCTTTGGTGCTTTTATTTGTTTATTAAAGAAATAAATACATACATAAGATGACTAAAACGGTGCTTGCTTGGCACGGAGGAAATGCACAGTCGGTGTCAGCTCTGGTCACAACTACCCGGCACGGAGGTCCCGGGAAACATGCACTCAGTGAGCCTTTGTGTGTGTGCAGATTTGCACACATACAGAATCATGGGGCTTGCCCCCTTGCTTCTCAACCCCATTTCCACCATCTAGCTCCTCCCTTCTCCCCTCACCAGGCGATGGCAAAAGGAAAGACCAAAATTCAGGTTGCTGAAAGACCTCAAAGATGAATCCATAGTGAACCAAGAACCCTCATCAGAATGAGAACTCAGAATGTCCCTCAGGATGTCCAGGAAGCTGGCAGGAGAAGGCCTGCCACAGATGGAGGAGGTCAGAGCCACCAGGGCGCATCTTGATGGCTTTATGGGGTGAGCACACTGCAGGTAGCTCAGAGAGGAGGGTTTCCCAGGTTTGTGTTTTCTGCGCAGCACCAATGACCCATACTCCAGAAGGAGCTCCCCAGATGGCCCACTGGGCTCCCCCTGGCTTGCCTGGAGATGTCCGGATGATACGCAGTGAGTGGTTGCAGTGCAAATGATCAGCAGAGCAAGAACTCTGGGGAACACCGGTGGGCATGACCACAGCCGCCGCCGCCTCCTCTATCAAAGAATCATAAAACCCAGCAGGTAGATAATACATAAGGAAACCTACCATCATCCATAGTTTAAAAATCAGTGTAATGCCTTATCTGTAACGTACAAGGGTGATACGGGAAAGGAGATTTATAAGAATAGGTGTGTTTCGATGCTTGGCACAACTACTAGCTGACAAGAGCACCCGCACAGATTTCCAGATCCCTCCTGGGGGCAGCGCCTGCCTCACCCAGCACCCCAACAAGTGTTCTCAAGCTATCTGTGCCATGCATCCTCATCAAGAGTGATGTGGTCCCCAACAGGGTGAAAATTGGCTCTTGGAGGGGAATGCAAAAAGGGTACTATTCCTTCTATGTGTAAATCACAAGCATATATACAGCCCACAAACAGATACACAGAATGAATATCTATGGTGTTAAAAATTCATGATGGAAGCAGAGCGGGTGGGGAGAGAGGAGATCTAAAATGTTCCACAGGAGGGCGATAGTGGGAAAAAGGGTTGAGAAACACTGATGTCTAGTAAAAGGCCAGATCGTTTCTTATTTCCAATCTATCGCAAACTGATAAATACTTTTATAAAAATGCAATAAACATGAATTACTAGAAAAATAAGATGGGAAAAAAGAAACAAACATAAGCCCCCAGTTTTTATTACTAGATTCAACAGATGTAAAATTCCTCAGAATTGCTAGAAATGCTTTTAAAGCAATACAGGATACAGGATACTTGGGGCTGGTGTACGGGATGATCCGGGGAGATGGTGTGGGGTGGGAGGTGGGAGGGGGCTTTGGCATTGGGAGATCGTGTCCTCCTGTGGCTGATTCGTGTCAATGTATGGCAAAACCAATACAGTATTGTAAAGTAGAATAAAGTATTAAAAAATAATAATAAAAATAAAGCTGAGGGTTCAGTGGAAAAGAATCCACCTGCTGATGCAGGAGACGCAAGTTCAATCCCTGGGCCAGGAAGATCCCCTGGAGGAGGTGGCAGCCCATTCCAGTATTCTTGCCTGGGAACGCCATGGACAGAGGAGCCTGGCGGGCTACAGTCCACAGGGTCACAAAAGAGTCAGACACGACTGAGCGACTGAACAACAACACTTTCCATCAGAGTTGTCTATTCTTTGCAGACTGTTGGTGGACAGACTGTGGCCACACTTTGGGAAGCGCTGGCATGGGGGTACTGGGGTGAGAGAGAAGCACCCCAGCACTTATTTGTGTGGACTTACTTNAAAAAAAAAAAAAAAAAAAGGTCTTAATTCCCAGTTCTTTTTTAATGTGAATATATTAAGTTACACCTAGAGCTCATTCCTGGGGTCATTTCCATCCTCACCCAATTTTCCTTAAGGGAGAAATCATTGATTGTTTCCTTTGAAGACAACTTGTTTCAAGACCAGTGTGACGGGCAAGAATCATCTGGCACCAGTGTGCTGGCTTCTGGTGGGGAGGAGCGTTGCCTGGAAGGGATGGTGCGGGTGGCGAGGGGCCGGGGGTGAAGAGGCAAGGGTCAGCAGAGCTCACAGAGGCTAATTCATTGCCAGTGCTCTGGTGTAGCTAAACAGACTGTCTGTCATATTTAATTTCGGATGTGATTGTTCAGTTGGGAACTTATCCTGCTTCCAAATCCGCAAGCCTGCTCTGCCCACCTTGTCCCAGGCTCTGTCAACTTATTACTCTTCCAGCCCTCTATCCAATGGCCAGCCCCCGATCCCCTGGGAAGCCAACGTCAGGTGTGGCTTTTCCAGCCTGTGGGGCACCTTAGAGCACCCAGACTCTCGTTCCTGTGTACTCTTTGTCTGTGTGCTGGCGTGTCCAACTCTTTGCAACTCGATGGACTGTAGCCCTCCCGGCTCTTCTGTCCATGGGATTTTCCCGGCAGTGATAATGGAGCTGGTTGCCAGGCCCTCCTCCAGGGGATCTTCCCAATCCAGGGATCAAACCCACATCTCCTGCATTATTGGCAGATTCTTTACCGCTGAGCTACCAGGGAAGCCCTATCTGCTCTTTAGAAGTGAAGTCCTAGATTGGTCAAAAGTGTTGTTCAGATGTTACCGAAAAACCCAAGTGAACTTTTTGGCAACCCAATACTTTCTGATTGCCTTGCTTTGGCATCAGCTTCTTTTCTCTCCAAAGGGCTCTGAATGAATGAGGCCATGAGAAGGCATGGCTTTCTCTTGGCTTGATAGGTGGAAAGCAGCAAGGTTTCCACTGATGATTCCAAGTGGAGGAGGCTTAGCCCTCATCTTGCCCACCTCTGACAAAGTCAGGTGTAGCCTAAGGCAACAGGAAGAATCCTGAGCATGGGCTCAGAAACCTCGATTCCAGTTCTAAATGGTGCTTGAATGGGCACAACTACTCCTCTGTCTCGTGGAGTGTCTGTCTAGCTGATCTGACTGGTGGATGGGATGCGAGGCCCTTGAGATAATACCTCTCGGGGCTCCATATAAATATTGTAATACAGTTTTAAAGGTTATGCTCCACTTAGAATTACTACAAAATATTGGCTGTATTCTCTGCGTTGCACAATCCATCCTTATAGCCAGTCTTTTCTTACACCCAGCAGTTTGCACCTCCCACGCCCCTACCCTTATACTGCCCCTTCTCTCCTCCCCACTAGCAATCACTAGCTTGCTGTCTGTATTTGTGAGTCTCTTTTTTGTTTTATTCATTAGTGTATTGTATTTTTTAGGTTCCACATGTAAGTGATACCATACAGTATTTGTCTTTCTCTGTCTGACTTATTTCATCCTCTCTGTCTATCCATGTTGCCGCCAATGGCAAAAATGTTCTTTTTTATGGCTGANAGGAGCTGACCTGACTCTGTCTGGTTTGAGTTTGATCACTCTCATTCACAAGCTGAGAGACTGTCCTTTGGGTCTGGTTTGAACCAGGAGGCATTAGAACAACTGGGATGATTGCAAACTCTTCAGAAAAAATCCCCCATAAATGTGGATTCTCCCAGCCAGTCTTAAGATGCTGTAGCAGTGGGCAGTGGGCTCTTTGGCAGTGTTTAGAACCCCTCTTATAAACTCTGGGCTGGACTTGGAGGATTCACAGGAAGTTGGGTCAGGGTCTTCATGCCTGGACTTTCCTGACTGGCCCATCTGCTCATGATACCCCCTCTCTGCCCCTCCTTGCCATCTCTTCCTGTCTGCATGCTATTCCTCTCCACATCCAGATTCTCTTCTTTGCATGAGTGCAGTGTTGGACCTGTAGCATGAGTCATCTGCCCCTTCCCATCTTCCTGGATCTGGACATGACCCTTCCTTTCAAACTCTGAGCTCCTCTGCCCCCTGAGAATGGATGTTGCATCGTATTCTGTCTGTACAGCATAGCCATAAAGAGCACAGACTGTAGCATCAGGCCTCCTGAATGCAAACCCTTTCTCTGCAGTTTACTAGCTGTGTGGCCTTGGGCAAGTTACTTAACCTCTCTGTGCTTTCTATTCCTCATCAGCAAAATGAGGTGAACAAGAGTACCCAGTTCCCAGAGTTGTGAGGATTTAAATAAATTTGTTGTTGTTCAGTCGCCAAGTCATGTCCTACTCTTTGTGACCCCATGGACTACAGCACACCAGGCCTCCCTGTCCCTCACCATCTCCTGGAGTTTGCTCAAACTCATGTCCATTAAGTCAGTGATGCCATTCAACCATCTCAGCCTCTGTCATCCCCTTCTCCTCCTGTCTTCAATCTTTCCCAGCATCAGAGTGTTTTCCAATGAGTCGACTCTTTATCGTGTGGCCAAAGTACTGGAGCTTCAGCTTCAACATCAGCCCTTCTAATGAATATTCGGGGTTGTTTTGCTTTAGGATGGACTGGTTGGATCTCCTTGCAGTCCAAGGGGCTCTCAGAGTCTTCTCCAGCACCACAGTTCAAACACATCAGTTCTTTGGTGCTTTTATTTGTTTATTAAAGAAATAAATACATACATAAGATGACTAAAACGGTGCTTGCTTGGCACGGAGGAAATGCACAGTCGGTGTCAGCTCTGGTCACAACTACCCGGCACGGAGGTCCCGGGAAACATGCACTCAGTGAGCCTTTGTGTGTGTGCAGATTTGCACACATACAGAATCATGGGGCTTGCCCCCTTGCTTCTCAACCCCATTTCCACCATCTCACTCCTCCCTTCTCCCCTCACCAGGCGATGGCAAAAGGAAAGACCAAAATTCAGGTTGCTGAAAGACCTCAAAGATGAATCCATAGTGAACCAAGAACCCTCATCAGAATGAGAATTCAGAATGTCCCTCAGGATGTCCAGGAAGCTGGCAGGAGAAGGCCTGCCACAGATGGAGGAGGTCAGAGCCACCAGGGCGCGTCTTGATGGCTTTATGGGGTGAGCACACTGCAGGTAGCTCAGAGAGGAGGGTTTCCCAGGTTTGTGTTTTCTGCGCAGCACCAATGACCCATACTCCAGAAGGAGCTCCCCAGATGGCCCACTGGGCTCCCCCTGGCTTGCCTGGAGATGTCCGGATGATACGCAGTGAGTGGTTGCAGTGCAAATGATCAGCAGAGCAAGAACTCTGGGGAACACCGGTGGGCATGACCACAGCCGCCGCCGCCTCCTCTATCAAAGAATCATAAAACCCAGCAGGTAGATAATACATAAGGAAACCTACCATCATCCATAGTTTAAAAATCAGTGTAATGCCTTATCTGTAACGTACAAGGGTGATACGGGAAAGGAGATTTACAAGAATAGGTGTGTTTCGTTGCTTGGCACAACTACTAGCTGACAAGAGCACCCGCACAGATTTCCAGATCCCTCCTGGGGGCAGCGCCTGCCTCACCCAGCACCCCAACAAGTGTTCTCAAGCTATCTGTGCCATGCATCCTCATCAAGAGTGATGTGGTCCCCAACAGGGTGAAAATTGGCTCTTGGAGGGGAATGCAAAAAGGGTACTATTCCTTCTATGTGTAAATCACAAGCATATATACAGCCCACAAACAGATACACAGAATGAATATCTATGGTGTTAAAAATTCATGATGGAAGCAGAGCGGGTGGGGAGAGAGGAGATCTAAAATGTTCCACAGGAGGGCGATAGTGGGAAAAAGGGTTGAGAAACACTGATGTCTAGTAAAAGGCCAGATCGTTTCTTATTTCCAATCTATCGCAAACTGATAAATACTTTTATAAAAATGCAATAAACATGAATTACTAGAAAAATAAGATGGGAAAAAAGAAACAAACATAAGCCCCCAGTTTTTATTACTAGATTCAACAGATGTAAAATTCCTCAGAATTGCTAGAAATGCTTTTAAAGCAATACAGGATACAGGATACTTGGGGCTGGTGTACGGGATGATCCGGGGAGATGGTGTGGGGTGGGAGGTGGGAGGGGGCTTTGGCATTGGGAGATCGTGTCCTCCTGTGGCTGATTCGTGTCAATGTATGGCAAAACCAATACAGTATTGTAAAGTAGAATAAAGTATTAAAAATAATAATAATAATAAAAATAAAGCTGAGGGTTCAGTGGAAAAGAATCCACCTGCTGATGCAGGAGACGCAAGTTCAATCCCTGGGCCAGGAAGATCCCCTGGAGGAGGTGGCAGCCCATTCCAGTATTCTTGCCTGGGAACGCCATGGACAGAGGAGCCTGGCGGGCTACAGTCCACAGGGTCACAAAAGAGTCAGACACGACTGAGCGACTGAACAACAACACTTTCCATCAGAGTTGTCTTTTCTTTGCAGACTGTTGGTGGACAGACTGTGGCCACACTTTGGGAAGCGCTGGCATGGGGGTACTGGGGTGAGAGAGAAGCACCCCAGCACTTATTTGTGTGGACTTACTTTTTTGTGACCTTCCACTGGATGGCAACAAGGCCCCTCGGACCAGAATACTGCTGGGCTTTGTTAGGATTGGAACATACTGAGTGGGCAATTTCATCAGATTGTACAAAATGTAAAAATGAACCGGCAAGTGGAAACATAGCCAGGGAGGCAGCTGGGATAATTGGCCCTCACGAACACACAAGAAGTGCTCTTCTAAAAATACTGGGGTGACGCTGAAAAGGCAGGCCTGGGCCTCGGCTCAGCACGAGTTGAAAATGGCATCTTCCCGTGCTATCCAGCAACTGTGGAGCTTGGCACGGAGGACTCCAGAGAGGTGCCTTTTTGGACGTAAAGAAACAGCGAGTCCAATGTAGGCTCCACTGTTGGATTCAAACCCCAGAATTCTTTGTGTTGACGATCACAGTGTAAACGCAGGTGTAGGTTCTTCATCTGAGCATTCGCTCACTCAGCAGGTAGTCACTGGACACTTACTGTGTGCCTGGCCCCGTTCTGACACCAACATGCACAGTGAACAGAACAGACATAGTGCCTGTCCTGATGGAACAGACGATACATATTATGGAGCCAATGGGGAGACACTGGGGTTTACGGAAGACACTATTTTTTAAAAATATTTATTTATTCATTGGACTGCATAGCGTCTCGGTTGCACTACAGTCATTGCAACACGAGGGCTCTAGCGTGCATGCGCTCAGTACTTGTGACATTCAGGCTTAGTTGCTCCAAGCCCAAGTCCCCTACATTGCAAGGCAGATTCTTGACCACTGGCCCATCAGGGAAGTCCCAGAGAGGCTGTGCTGAATAGTGTAGACCAGGAATGTTTTTAGGATAAGGAAGCATTGAAGTGGTAGACCCGAGTGATGTCAAGTGACAAGCGATATGGGTTTCTCGGAGAAGATTGCCGCGTGGTTAAGTCACAGTGAGTGCAGAGGCCCTGTGGCATGAATGAGCTTGGCCCAGCTGAGGAGCGGAGGGAGGTCAGTGTGACTCAAGGGACGTGAGCAGAGGCCAGAGAGGAGATTCAGGGCAGAAGAGGGCAGACCATCAGCCGTTGTCTGGATTGTGGTGTGTTCTCTGAGTATGGTGGGATCTGGGGAGGGTTTTGAGCAATGGATGGGTGAGTTTGACTGATGCTCTGAAAGGATCCAACATTGCTATATGGAGATTCTACTGGGACGAGGGCAGAAACAGGGGTCCAGTGTGGCAGTCAGGGTTGTAATAATCCAGGTGAGGTCTGCAGGTGGCTTCAACTCAGATGCGCAACTGGAGGTGCTTGAAGCTGATGGCAAACTTCAAGGAAGAGAAAAATTAGCCAGCAACCCCTCTAAAAGATTTTGAGGGCCCCAACACCCTCCCCGGGGACCCAGGAGCCACATCAAGTGGGGATCCTTGAAAGGATCCAGAGATGTTTAACCTCAGAAGAAAAGAAAAAAGATGTCCTCACAAGGAGGACCATGATGGCTTTAGATCAGGGGCCCTGTCCCGCCACGCCCTCCCACCCTGGAACAGGCTGCAACAATGACAAGCTCCCATCACATCCCATGGGACCCCCTCATTAGGATGCTGTGGGCACTGGGAGCCACTCCAGATCAGAGTCGCCTGTGCATTGCATTGTCCATGAGATACCCATGGGGTTCTCTTTTCAGTTGCTGGGATTTGAATATTGAGCAAGATCCCATCTCATCCTTCAGAGTGGAATTCATTGCTCTGAGCAGGTAGAGGTGTTCCTAGAGCGGTTCCCGTCAGGCTTAGGGTAAAGAGCATGATAGCTGTGGCCAAGCTTGGAAGCAGAAGCACTTAGCCACACGTAACTGATCTGTGGGTCTGTGTGCATCGGGGAGGAGGAGAGAGCCAGGCACTTCCTGGACATAGAAAATATGACCAGAGCTGGGTAAGTGAAGAGGAGCAGTGGGGGATGCAGAAGGTGCCTCCGTCTCCTGGATGGACTCATTCTCTGAAGTGGAAACTGGGGAGGCATGCAAGGTGAGCCAAGAACCTGCGGGATGGGAAAAAGTGAAAGTGTTAGTTGCTCAATCGTGTCCGACCCTTTGCCACCCCATGGACTGCCGCCTGCCCGGCTCCTCCATCCATAGCATTCTACAGGCAAGAATACTAGAGTGGGTTGCCATTTCCTTCTCCAGGGGATCTTCCCAACCCAAGGATCGAACCTGCGTCNAAAATATTTATTTATTCATTGGACTGCATAGCGTCTCGGTTGCACTACAGTCTTTGCAACACGAGGGCTCTAGCGTGCATGCGCTCAGTACTTGTGACATTCAGGCTTAGTTGCTCCAAGCCCAAGTCCCCTACATTGCAAGGCAGATTCTTGACCACTGGCCCATCAGGGAAGTCCCAGAGAGGCTGTGCTGAATAGTGTAGACCAGGAATGTTTTTAGGATAAGGAAGCATTGAAGTGGTAGACCCGAGTGATGTCAAGTGACAAGCGATATGGGTTTCTCGGAGAAGATTGCCGCGTGGTTAAGTCACAGTGAGTGCAGAGGCCCTGTGGCATGAATGAGCTTGGCCCAGCTGAGGAGCGGAGGGAGGTCAGTGTGACTCAAGGGACGTGAGCAGAGGCCAGAGAGGAGATTCAGGGCAGAAGAGGGCAGACCATCAGCCGTTGTCTGGATTGTGGTGTGTTCTCTGAGTATGGTGGGATCTGGGGAGGGTTTTGAGCAATGGATGGGTGAGTTTGACTGATGCTCTGAAAGGATCCAACATTGCTATATGGAGATTCTACTGGGACGAGGGCAGAAACAGGGGTCCAGTGTGGCAGTCAGGGTTGTAATAATCCAGGTGAGGTCTGCAGGTGGCTTCAACTCAGATGCTCAACTGGAGGTGCTTGAAGCTGATGGCAAACTTCAAGGAAGAGAAAAATTAGCCAGCAACCCCTCTAAAAGATTTTGAGGGCCCCAACACCCTCCCCGGGGACCCAGGAGCCACATCAAGTGGGGATCCTTGAAAGGATCCAGAGATGTTTAACCTCAGAAGAAAAGAAAAAAGATGTCCTCACAAGGAGGACCATGATGGCTTTAGATCAGGGGCCCTGTCCCGCCACGCCCTCCCACCCTGGAACAGGCTGCAACAATGACAAGCTCCCATCACATCCCATGGGACCCCCTCATTAGGATGCTGTGGGCACTGGGAGCCACTCCAGATCAGAGTCGCCTGTGCATTGCATTGTCCATGAGATACCCATGGGGTTCTCTTTTCAGTTGCTGGGATTTGAATATTGAGCAAGATCCCATCTCATCCTTCAGAGTGGAATTCATTGCTCTGAGCAGGTAGAGGTGTTCCTAGAGCGGTTCCCGTCAGGCTTAGGGTAAAGAGCATGATAGCTGTGGCCAAGCTTGGAAGCAGAAGCACTTAGCCACACGTAACTGATCTGTGGGTCTGTGTGCATCGGGGAGGAGGAGAGAGCCAGGCACTTCCTGGACATAGAAAATATGACCAGAGCTGGGTAAGTGAAGAGGAGCAGTGGGGGATGCAGAAGGTGCCTCCGTCTCCTGGATGGACTCATTCTCTGAAGTGGAAACTGGGGAGGCATGCAAGGTGAGCTGAGAACCTGCGGGATGGGAAAAAGTGAAAGTGTTAGTTGCTCAATCGTGTCCGACCCTTTGCCACCCCATGGACTGCTGCCTGCCCGGCTCCTCCATCCATGGCATTCTACAGGCAAGAATACTAGAGTGGGTTGCCATTTCCTTCTCCAGGGGATCTTCCCAACCCAAGGATCGAACCTGCGTCTCCCGCACTGCAGGCAGGTTCTTCACCCTCTGAGCCATGAGGGAAGTCCTGTAGGGTGGGAGTCTGTCTTGACTGAACATTGTGACATTTTGCTCATCGTGGATTTTTTTTGTGTTATTTTTTATTTTTTAAATATTGCATCAGAANCCGCACTGCAGGCAGGTTCTTCACCCTCTGAGCCATGAGGGAAGTCCTGTAGGGTGGGAGTCTGTCTTGACTGAACATTGTGACATTTTGCTCATCGTGGATTTTTTTTGTGTTATTTTTTATTTTTTAAATATTGCATCAGAATCTTATTTATCTCCATCCTTGAGTTTCTAGGACTCCCCTTAAGTGTTACATGCAGACAGTCCCTCGCTTGCCTCACTCCAGGCTCAGCCCTGCTCTGGTTTGGGGAGGCTTCCCAGTGTGGGGCATTTGCAGGCAATGTGGGAAGNACTTCAATCACGGGCTGGGTTGTGTTTCAAATTCTCCAGGACAAAAGCCTGGAGGCAGCCTTTGGAGCTGCTGGTTCTTTAAGGTGTCGAGATCAGCGCCATTCACTGGCATTCTGAGAACTATCAAAACCCAACCCCACACATCCCAGGATTTTCACAAAAGAGAAAAGTAGGGGATATATTCGAGATGATACAATGACATTCCTGTGTTTTCTCTGAGCCAGAGAGCCGATAGACATAGTGCGGTCAGGCTGGCCTTTTTGGACCAGGCTTTCTGTGAATGGGAAGTGAGTTCACACATTTGGTCCCACGACTCTGTGGGAGCCCGGCCACCAGCAGCTTACAGCTGCAGAAGTCAGCAGGTAGAAGAGATGACATTTTACAATTGTTCCAATAGAACCCAGGTCTGGAAGATATGCCGGATACCACTTTCGGAGAGCAAGAACAAAGCAGTGCTGGGGAGAACTGTTTAAAAATTTAAAAGACTATTTCCCTTTATCTGTGCTGCTGCTGGCCAAACATTTCAGCCATTTGCCAAACATGTAAGTGACCCCACGCAGGGCAGAGGACCACGTGGGGTGGGGGCACATTGCGGGCATCATCAGCATGCAGATGGAGTAACCAGCCTCCAAGGATGCTCAGAAGTGGATTGTTTTCTGAGAGAGAAACAGAAATGAAATTACCAGGTTGGAAGGAACCTCTGGGAGGCCACTTACTTCAGGTCATCTAATCCATTCAAAGCCTGGGATTCCTGTAGACATTTGCAAATTCTACACACTTTCAAGTCAAAACAAGGGATAGGGTGTCTCTAGGGCTGGTAATTCTGGCTGCTAGAAGAGGCAACCCTCTTAATCTCACCGGCTTCACTGCGAGTTTATTTTTTAAAGTATTTTTTAAAATTCATTTTTGGCTGCACTGGGTCTTTGTTGCTGCGTTGCAGGCTTTGTCTAGTTGCCGCGAACGGGGGCTACTCGTTAGCTGCATCGCGNTTCAAATTCTACACACTTTCAAGTCAAAACAAGGGATAGGGTGTCTCTAGGGCTGGTAATTCTGGCTGCTAGAAGAGGCAAACCTCTTAATCTCACCGGCTTCACTGCGAGTTTATTTTTTAAAATTCATTTTTGGCTGCACTGGGTCTTACTTGCTGCGTTGCAGGCTTTCTCTAGTTGCCGCGAACGGGGGCTACTCGTTAGCTGCATCGCGTGGCTTCTTACTGCGGGAGCTCCTCTCGCTGCAGAGCACGGCCTGTAGGAGCGGGGCTCAGGAGCTGTGGTGCACAGGCTTAGCTGCTCTACGACATGTGGGATCTTCCCAGACCAGGGATCAGATTTGTGTCCCCTGCATTGGCAGACTGTCAAGCGCTGGACCACCAGGGAAGTCTGTCTTTGAGAATTTAACAAAAACCCATTATGGATGCTCAGGGTGGAAAGTTAGCCTTCCTTGTGGTCACTTGGGGACTTGGGCTTCTTCTCCATGTGGCTTCTCCACCTATTACAGGTGACTTCCAAGTCCCTGGGCAGTGGGAGAGAGAGGATGAAGAAAGCACACTGGCTTTTCAGCCACATCAGCCTTGGGGGATGCACCTCCCCTAGGCTCTGTCTTAAGGCCACACCTCTGGGGGTGGGGTGGGTGGAGATTAAGGCCACACCTCCCAAGAGCCTGTGCTGACCAGGTTACAGCCTTTGTGGTGCAGTCTGCAGGAACTCCTGCAGTTGACACTGGCAAAGGTTGGCCTCATCTTTGCCATGAGTGGCACCATGTTGGGTTGGGTTTGTCAGCGGACAGTTACACGCCCAAGGAGAACATCCACGATTCTCTGGTCTGACACCAAAACAGAAGATGGAATTCATTAAGAGGGATGGAGATTCATCATCTTCTCCGCGTATGAGTGTCTTCTCCCATTGTAAGAATCCTTTCCTGATCAAAGTTCTAAGGTTTACACCAAAAAAATTGGAGAGATGGTGAAATCTACCAATGCTGTAACCCATCAGGCCCCCAACCCCCAGCCTCAGGCTCAGATTGACTCAGGAGGGTCATCTGATGTTTCTGAGTTTCCTTTTGTGCCCAGACCCAAGTGAACTGCGATCTGCGTTTGTCTTTCCCTGGCTCTGAATCATTCAGCATCTCCCAAGAACATTGACTAGCAGGATGGTCTGGAATTTCTGGTCTTTAGACTCTGCTATGGAGGCAGCATTCTGGCTCCTTAGGCCAACCCTGTCTGGTTCCTGCTGGTTGTCATAATGACTGGATCATTTACTTTGCCCCCAAGTCCCTGGATCCTGACGCTCCATCCTGTGTCTTTCCTGACTCACAGCTTATCATCATCTTAGAAACCCCACACTTCCCTTATATCTGTGGCTCCTAACCCAATTACTTGTCCAACATTTTAAAAATTAATTGACATTTTTGGCCAATGATGGTAGCAGACCTTAAAAAAGTAGATGTCTTTTAATATATATATATAAACTCTATAATATATATATAATATATAAACATAACACTACTTCAATAAAAAATAAAGATTAAAGAGAAAAAGAGCCAAATCTAATTCACTGTC
>SJYW01046112.1:123569-136295 GCA_006410735.1 Raphicerus campestris | reverse complement strand
GAGTAACCAGCCTCCAAGGATGCTCAGAAGTGGATTGTTTTCTGAGAGAGAAACAGAAATGAAATTACCAGGTTGGAAGGAACCTCTGGGAGGCCACTTACTTCAGGTCATCTAATCCATTCAAAGCCTGGGATTCCTGTAGACATTTGCAAATTCTACACACTTTCAAGTCAAAACAAGGGATAGGGTGTCTCTAGGGCTGGTAATTCTGGCTGCTAGAAGAGGCAACCCTCTTAATCTCACCGGCTTCACTGCGAGTTTATTTTTTAAAGTATTTTTTAAAATTCATTTTTGGCTGCACTGGGTCTTTGTTGCTGCGTTGCAGGCTTTGTCTAGTTGCCGCGAACGGGGGCTACTCGTTAGCTGCATCGCGTGGCTTCTCACTGCGGGAGCTCCTCTCGCTGCAGAGCATGGCCTGTAGGAGCGGGGCTCAGGAGCTGTGGTGCACAGGCTTAGCTGCTCTACGACATGTGGGATCTTCCCAGACCAGGGATCAGATTTGTGTCCCCTGCATTGGCAGACTGTCAAGCGCTGGACCACCAGGGAAGTCTGTCTTTGAGAATTTAACAAAAACCCATTATGGATGCTCAGGGTGGAAAGTTAGCCTTCCTTGTGGTCACTTGGGGACTTGGGCTTCTTCTCCATGTGGCTTCTCCACCTATTACAGGTGACTTCCAAGTCCCTGGGCAGTGGGAGAGAGAGGATGAAGAAAGCACACTGGCTTTTCAGCCACATCAGCCTTGGGGGATGCACCTCCCCTAGGCTCTGTCTTAAGGCCACACCTCTGGGGGTGGGGTGGGTGGAGATTAAGGCCACACCTCCCAAGAGCCTGTGCTGACCAGGTTACAGCCTTTGTGGTGCAGTCTGCAGGAACTCCTGCAGTTGACACTGGCAAAGGTTGGCCTCATCTTTGCCATGAGTGGCACCATATTGGGTTGGGTTTGTCAGCGGACAGTTACACGCCCAAGGAGAACATCCACGATTCTCTGGTCTGACACCAAAACAGAAGATGGAATTCATTAAGAGGGATGGAGATTCATCATCTTCTCCGCGTATGAGTGTCTTCTCCCATTGTAAAAATCCTTTCCTGATCAAAGTTCTAAGGTTTACACCAAAAAAATTGGAGAGATGGTGAAATCTACCAATGCTGTAACCCATCAGGCCCCCAACCCCCAGCCTCAGGCTCAGATTGACTCAGGAGGGTCATCTGATGTTTCTGAGTTTCCTTTTGTGCCCAGACCCAAGTGAACTGCGATCTGCGTTTGTCTTTCCCTGGCTCTGAATCATTCAGCATCTCCCAAGAACATTGACTAGCAGGATGGTCTGGAATTTCTGGTCTTTAGACTCTGCTATGGAGGCAGCATTCTGGCTCCTTAGGCCAACCCTGTCTGGTTCCTGCTGGTTGTCATAATGACTGGATCATTTACTTTGCCCCCAAGTCCCTGGATCCTGACGCTCCATCCTGTGTCTTTCCTGACTCACAGCTTATCATCATCTTAGAAACCCCACACTTCCCTTATATCTGTGGCTCCTAACCCAATTACTTGTCCAACATTTTAAAAATTAATTGACATTTTTGGCCAATGATGGTAGCAGACCTTAAAAAAGTAGATGTCTTTTAATATATATATATAAACTCTATAATATATATATAATATATAAACATAACACTACTTCAATAAAAAATAAAGATTAAAGAGAAAAAGAGCCAAATCTAATTCACTGTCATCCTGTGGTTAAGCCTGGTTCATCCACATCCTCCTACCAGCTCTTTAATCCCAGGCAGAATGCAGACTGGATGATAGAAGAGCATGGATGTGTACATGGAGAAATGAATACAAGGTTATCACTGCCCCCACCCTGCCACCTCGTTGTGGCTGCTTCCACCCCAAGATTCTAGAGCAGTTCTCAACACTCTCCTGGAATTCCAGTTGTAAGCTCTGAGGACAGAACAAAGACTACGTGTAGGATCCACGTCTCAGTTACCTTTATATCCCTGGCAGCATTTAGCTCCAAGCTCTGGTCTTAGTATACATATATGTAGCTTAAATGACTAAGAAAGGGAAATTGCTAGAATTACCAGTTGGGTGCTGGGAGTACAAAGATGGATAAAATGCTTGATATCTACTTGGTCAGAGCTGCTCTTTGCAAGGAGGGATAGGCCAAAGGGAGGAGTCTATAAAGAGGTCAGAGATGGAAGGAGCCAGAGAAAGCCAGCATGGGGCAGTCTTAAGTACAGAGAAAGAGAGAGAAGTGAGGAATGGGGGAAGACAGAGCCAAACTAACCCCGAGGGGGCTGATTGAGGTTGCTTTGTTTCTAACATAGAAGCCCAGACCTCTCTGACAGTTACATGCTAGCAGTCTAGATAGTAAGACTGGGAAAAATTTTAAGTCGATAAACATAAACCTGATATTATTTATTTTCTTCCCCAATATTATTCTTTTACATGCACAAGCAACAGCAACAAAAATCAAAAGAAAGGAACAAAAAGCTTTTCCAACACTCTTTTCATGCTCCATCAATCAAGCTGCTTTCAATATGCGTTTCTCTCCTTCTGTGAAATCACATGTCATTTGCCAAGTTTCGTTTTAATTCCTCATCTCGCATTAAGAGAAATGACTTGGATCAACAGGCAATAGAACTCAGATATTTTAGGGGTTCTCACCTCTGTGGTATTTAAAGTGAAATATGTCTTGAGGTCCATATTGGTAAATCCTATTTCTGAGAAACAATCATAAATAAAAGAGAGGTTTGAAATTGAATCTTTGGAAAAGGACTTGTGAAGGAAAGCCAGTATGTGTCCATCCAATTTAGTGGGATGGAATGTGCATTTAAACTGGGAAAAACCAGCTTACCATCTCCAGGCTGGCAGAGGGGAGCACGGAGGATCAGGGGTGATCCTGTCCATCTGGGAAGTGGGTTATCAGGGAGTCTCAAAAAAGATTAGGAAGGACAGAAGTAACAAAGTAAATGTTCTCTTAGCCAGAAATCTGCATTGTTTTGAACAGATCTTTGCCAACAGACAAAAGGCTAAAATTTGCAAGCTCTTGGATCATGGAATGGGGTTGTTGATGTAATTTCTGCGTTGAGCACTCCTCCAACGCTGCTTTCAATGTTGTAAATAGGTTTTAATGGTTTCCAAAGTGACTTCAGTCTGATACCAGGAAGAATTCCTGTCCATGGGGAGGAGACATTAAGNGAGTAACCAGCCTCCAAGGATGCTCAGAAGTGGATTGTTTTCTGAGAGAGAAACAGAAATGAAATTACCAGGTTGGAAGGAACCTCTGGGAGGCCACTTACTTCAGGTCATCTAATCCATTCAAAGCCTGGGATTCCTGTAGACATTTGCAAATTCTACACACTTTCAAGTCAAAACAAGGGATAGGGTGTCTCTAGGGCTGGTAATTCTGGCTGCTAGAAGAGGCAACCCTCTTAATCTCACCGGCTTCACTGCGAGTTTATTTTTTAAAGTATTTTTTAAAATTCATTTTTGGCTGCACTGGGTCTTTGTTGCTGCGTTGCAGGCTTTGTCTAGTTGCCGCGAACGGGGGCTACTCGTTAGCTGCATCGCGTGGCTTCTCACTGCGGGAGCTCCTCTCGCTGCAGAGCATGGCCTGTAGGAGCGGGGCTCAGGAGCTGTGGTGCACAGGCTTAGCTGCTCTACGACATGTGGGATCTTCCCAGACCAGGGATCAGATTTGTGTCCCCTGCATTGGCAGACTGTCAAGCGCTGGACCACCAGGGAAGTCTGTCTTTGAGAATTTAACAAAAACCCATTATGGATGCTCAGGGTGGAAAGTTAGCCTTCCTTGTGGTCACTTGGGGACTTGGGCTTCTTCTCCATGTGGCTTCTCCACCTATTACAGGTGACTTCCAAGTCCCTGGGCAGTGGGAGAGAGAGGATGAAGAAAGCACACTGGCTTTTCAGCCACATCAGCCTTGGGGGATGCACCTCCCCTAGGCTCTGTCTTAAGGCCACACCTCTGGGGGTGGGGTGGGTGGAGATTAAGGCCACACCTCCCAAGAGGCTGTGCTGACCAGGTTACAGCCTTTGTGGTGCAGTCTGCAGGAACTCCTGCAGTTGACACTGGCAAAGGTTGGCCTCATCTTTGCCATGAGTGGCACCATATTGGGTTGGGTTTGTCAGCGGACAGTTACACGCCCAAGGAGAACATCCACGATTCTCTGGTCTGACACCAAAACAGAAGATGGAATTCATTAAGAGGGATGGAGATTCATCATCTTCTCCGCGTATGAGTGTCTTCTCCCATTGTAAAAATCCTTTCCTGATCAAAGTTCTAAGGTTTACACCAAAAAAATTGGAGAGATGGTGAAATCTACCAATGCTGTAACCCATCAGGCCCCCAACCCCCAGCCTCAGGCTCAGATTGACTCAGGAGGGTCATCTGATGTTTCTGAGTTTCCTTTTGTGCCCAGACCCAAGTGAACTGCGATCTGCGTTTGTCTTTCCCTGGCTCTGAATCATTCAGCATCTCCCAAGAACATTGACTAGCAGGATGGTCTGGAATTTCTGGTCTTTAGACTCTGCTATGGAGGCAGCATTCTGGCTCCTTAGGCCAACCCTGTCTGGTTCCTGCTGGTTGTCATAATGACTGGATCATTTACTTTGCCCCCAAGTCCCTGGATCCTGACGCTCCATCCTGTGTCTTTCCTGACTCACAGCTTATCATCATCTTAGAAACCCCACACTTCCCTTATATCTGTGGCTCCTAACCCAATTACTTGTCCAACATTTTAAAAATTAATTGACATTTTTGGCCAATGATGGTAGCAGACCTTAAAAAAGTAGATGTCTTTTAATATATATATATAAACTCTATAATATATATATAATATATAAACATAACACTACTTCAATAAAAAATAAAGATTAAAGAGAAAAAGAGCCAAATCTAATTCACTGTCATCCTGTGGTTAAGCCTGGTTCATCCACATCCTCCTACCAGCTCTTTAATCCCAGGCAGAATGCAGACTGGATGATAGAAGAGCATGGATGTGTACATGGAGAAATGAATACAAGGTTATCACTGCCCCCACCCTGCCACCTCGTTGTGGCTGCTTCCACCCCAAGATTCTAGAGCAGTTCTCAACACTCTCCTGGAATTCCAGTTGTAAGCTCTGAGGACAGAACAAAGACTACGTGTAGGATCCACGTCTCAGTTACCTTTATATCCCTGGCAGCATTTAGCTCCAAGCTCTGGTCTTAGTATACATATATGTAGCTTAAATGACTAAGAAAGGGAAATTGCTAGAATTACCAGTTGGGTGCTGGGAGTACAAAGATGGATAAAATGCTTGATATCTACTTGGTCAGAGCTGCTCTTTGCAAGGAGGGATAGGCCAAAGGGAGGAGTCTGTAAAGAGGTCAGAGATGGAAGGAGCCAGAGAAAGCCAGCATGGGGCAGTCTTAAGTACAGAGAAAGAGAGAGAAGTGAGGAATGGGGGAAGACAGAGCCAAACTAACCCCGAGGGGGCTGATTGAGGTTGCTTTGTTTCTAACATAGAAGCCCAGACCTCTCTGACAGTTACATGCTAGCAGTCTAGATAGTAAGACTGGGAAAAATTTTAAGTCGATAAACATAAACCTGATATTATTTATTTTCTTCCCCAATATTATTCTTTTACATGCACAAGCAACAGCAACAAAAATCAAAAGAAAGGAACAAAAAGCTTTTCCAACACTCTTTTCATGCTCCATCAATCAAGCTGCTTTCAATATGCGTTTCTCTCCTCCTGTGAAATCACATGTCATTTGCCAAGTTTCGTTTTAATTCCTCATCTCGCATTAAGAGAAATGACTTGGATCAACAGGCAATAGAACTCAGATATTTTAGAGGTTCTCACCTCTGTGGTATTTAAAGTGAAATATGTCTTGAGGTCCATATTGGTAAATCCTATTTCTGAGAAACAATCATAAATAAAAGAGAGGTTTGAAATTGAATCTTTGGAAAAGGACTTGTGAAGGAAAGCCAGTATGTGTCCATCCAATTTAGTGGGATGGAATGTGCATTTAAACTGGGAAAAACCAGCTTACCATCTCCAGGCTGGCAGAGGGGAGCACGGAGGATCAGGGGTGATCCTGTCCATCTGGGAAGTGGGTTATCAGGGAGTCTCAAAAAAGATTAGGAAGGACAGAAGTAACAAAGTAAATGTTCTCTTAGCCAGAAATCTGCATTGTTTTGAACAGATCTTTGCCAACAGACAAAAGGCTAAAATTTGCAAGCTCTTGGATCATGGAATGGGGTTGTTGATGTAATTTCTGCGTTGAGCACTCCTCCAACGCTGCTTTCAATGTTGTAAATAGGTTTTAATGGTTTCCAAAGTGACTTCAGTCTGATACCAGGAAGAATTCCTGTCCATGGGGAGGAGACATTAAGAGAACAGCTCCAGCGCTTTAGGGCTTCACTCCGAGAGGATGAAAGGGGCCCCAGAACTGGGCTTCCAGTTTCTCAGGGTCTCATACTAGGTCAGGCCTTGACAGGAGCCTGTGGAACTAAGGACTCTGGAGTTGAGGGTCAGGGGGCTCCCCTCCTCTCCGCCGGGATGGAGTATTGGGGTTACAGGAGCCTAGATGGCCCTCAAGCAACCTTTTGATTTAGTGTTCTAGATTGTAGGATGTGGTCACAGGAAACGCATCAGTTTATTTAATTCTCAGTTCTTTGACTCTCCTCCCCTCACTTTTTTAGGGGTAAACTTTTTCTCTCCTATATTCCAAATCTACATGACAAAATCTAGAGAAACGTCTCTCTTCTCCTCTTCTGAGATGAAGAAAGGCGTCGGTGACACCTCCTTTTACTTGAGGTATCTGTCCTCATGAATTGGAAAGAAAGCTTGCTGAAAACAACTGGAGGCCTTCACAGAGAAACCCGCCCCTTTCCATCTGGCTGACCTGTCAGCTGTCTGGAATTCTCCCGTTGGAGTCTCGGGGTTCCTTATTCTCATGCTGAGGAAAGCCAAACATGACTTACTTTACGATAAAGCAGCGTCCTGCAAGACAGCAGAGTAGGGTACTGCTTTGTCCCTGTGTGACCGGGGAGATGCGGAGCTGCCTTGCTAGGTTTGGCTGAGTCACCAGGATCAACAGTCTTGGGTACCTGGTGGGAGAGGGAGAAAGTGACTTGGCTGATGTTACACAGCTAGTTTTTGGAGGAGGCAGAACAAGGATGTTGGCCTCCGCTGCCTGGTTCATTCCTTTGCACCTCACTGCTCTCTCCACTTCCGCCCTACACAGAGTCCATGGAATAGGCTGCCCATAAGGAATGATTTGAAAGACCTTGCACATTGGAATGGAGAAGGCGATGGCACCCCACTCCGGTACTCTTGTCTGGAAAATTCCATGAGTGGAGGAGCCTGGTAGGCTGCAGTCCATGGGGTCGCGAAGAGTTGGACATGACTGAGCGACTTCATTCACTTTTCACTTTCATGCATTGGAGAAGGAAATGGCAACCCACTCCAGTGTTCTTGCCTGGAGAATCCCAGGAACGGCAGAGCCGGGTGGGCTGCCATCTATGGGGTTGCACAGAGTCGGACACGACTGAAGCGACTTAGCAGCAGCAGCAGCAGCAGCAGCACATTGGAATCCAAAAAGATGATGAAGTGTAAGATAAGAGAGAGAGAACAGACCCTGGAAGCCAACTTCATTTTCACTCTGAGGCCTCAGCTCATCATATAAAGATAAACGATCCAATTAAAAATTGGATGGAGGATCTGAATAGACTTCTCTGCAGACAGACAAATGGCCAAGAAGTGCAAGAGAAAGTGCTCAACATCGTTAGCCATTGTGGAGATGCAAACCATAATATGATGCTACTTCACACCCACTGCTGCTGCTGCTGCTGCTGCTAAGTCGCTTCAGTCGTGTCCAACTCTGTGCGGCCCAAAAGACGGCAGCCTACCAGGCTCTGCCGTCCCTGGGATTCTCCAGGCAAGAACACTGGAGTGGGTTGCCATTTCCTTCTCCAATGTATGAAAGTGAAAAGTGAAAATGAAGTCGCTCAGTCGTGTCCAACTCTTAGTGACCCCATGGACTGCGGCCCACCAGGCTCCTCCATCTATAAGATTTTCCAGGCAAGAGTACTAGAGTGGGGTGCCCACTAGGATGGCTCTAATCAAAAAGATGGACAGTGACAAGCGTTAGCAAGGATGGGGAGAACTAAGAACCTCATTACACTGCTGAGGGTAATGTAGAACGGTGCAGCCACTTTGGAGAAGTCTAGTAGATCCTCAAAAGGTTTAACATCAATTTACCCTATGACCCAGCAATGCCACTTCTAGGGTAGGTACCCAGGGGAAATGATAACATATATCCATATATGTATAAACCTGTATATGGATATTCATTGCAGGGTTATTTTTAATTGCCCAACAGAAACAACCCGAGTGGCCATCAACTAGTAAATGTATAAACAAAATGTAGGACATCTATACAATGGAATAGTATTCTACTGTATAAAGCAATGCAGTAATTCATTGCAGCATGGATAAAACATGATGCTAAGAAGTCAACCGTCTGAGATCTTCACTAAGCTCAGCTTTGCTTTTTGCAGTCCTCCTGAAAAGCGAAAGTAAAAGTCGTTCAGTCGTCTCTGACTCTTTGCGACCGCTCCCCAAACTGGAATCCATCCCTTGAATCTTCTTTTCCCCATCTCTCTGTGTATACATTCATTTATCTATTTTTGTTACAGCTTTGTTGAGATATTCACATACTGTTAGAGTTCACCCATTTAAAGTGTTCAATTCATTGGTTTTTAGTAGATTCAAAAAGTTTTGCAGTATTTGCTATAATCAATATTAGAATATTTTCATCACCCTAAAAGGAAACTCCTTTCCCACTAGCAGTCACTCTATTCCTATGACCCTACCTGCAGTCCTTGGCAACCATCAATTTACTTTCTGTCTCTATGAATTTTCTTTTACTGGACATTTCGTATAAACGGAATCAAATAATATACAGTCCTTTGTGACCAGCTGTTTCACTTACATAATGTCAGAGTCCGTCCATGTTGTAGCATGTGTCTAAATGTTGTTTGTATTGTTAAATAATATTCCATGGTATGAATGTACTGTATTTTGTTTATCCACTCATCAGTTGATAAATCTTTGCCTAATCCTAGGTCATAGAAATTTACTCTTGTGTTTTCTTTCAAAAGTTGTATAGTTTTGGCTCTTACATTTAGGTCTTTGATCCATTTTGAGTTAATTTTTTAAGTATTTATTTACTTATTTGTTTGTTTTTATAATGTCCACAGCAGCTTTCTTTGTAGTATAACTAAACTCAGAACTATCAAGAGATAAATGGAAGAAAAACTCTAGTATATCCATACAAGGGAATATGACTCAACAATAAAAAGGAGTAAACTATGAATATGAAGTGAAATGGAGTGAAAGTTGCTCAGTCGTGTCCGACTCTTGGCGACCCCACTCCATGCGACTATATAGTCCGTGGAATTCTCCAGGCCAGGATATTGGAGTGGGTAGCTGTTCTCTTCTCCAGGGTGTCTTCCCAAGCAGGGATCGAACCCAGGTCTCCTGCATTGCAGGTGGATTCTTCACCATCTGAGCCACCAGGGAAGCCCAAACTATTGATACATGCAACTATAAAGATCAGTCTCAAAATACCTTTGCTGAATATAAGCCAGACAACCAAATAGTGCATTTGGCTGCACCTGGTCTTAGTTGCAGCACACAGGCTCTTCTGCCTTCATTGCAGCATGCGTTAGCTTTTAATTGTAGCATACAGTATCTTTTAGTGGTGGCAAGCAAACTCTTAGCTGCAGTATGTGGGATCTAATACCCTAACCAGGGATCAAACCCAGGTCCCCTTCATTGGGACTGCCGAGTTGCAACCACTGGACCACCAGGGAAGTTCCCATTTTGAGTTAATTTTTGTATATGTTATGAGGTAGTGGTCCAAAATCACTGTTTTGCATGTTGTCCCGGAACAGTTTTTGTCAAACTATTTCCCCCCACCACTGACTTGTCTTGGTGCTAGCTGCCGATGTGAGGTTTTATTCCTGGACTCTCAATGGATTCTGTTCTATTGATCTATATGTCTTCCTCATTGCAATGCCACACTGTCCTGATTATGGTAGCTCTGTGATAAATTCGGAGATCAGAAATGGAAGTCCTCTGAGTTTGTTCTTTTCTAGGTTGTTTTGGGCCCCTTGTATTCCTGTACCAAATTTAGAACCAGTTTGTTAATTTCTGCCAAGAAGCCATTGGGTTTTTTAAAATAAAGATTGTGTTGAATATTTAAATCCATTTGGGAAGTACTACTAACTTAACTATACTAAGTCTTCTAATCTGTGAACATGGGATGTCTTTCCATTCATTCTCAGAAGCTTGAAACTGTCCAGGGTTGCATATCCTGGAATTCTGTGAGTTTGCCCACTCCTGGGAATTCAGCCACTTTCTTTTACCGTGTAAGGTGTCTTGCACATATCACCCCCACAGACTTCCTTGCCATATTTTGCTTCCCTGACTTGACTTCTTCTACTGCCAGCAGCTGGGTCTGTCCCAATTCATGGGAGCATCTAGTTGTTGGGTCACAAATCAAACTAGTCTGGACCGCCCAGTGTCTACAGTCTCTTAGCCACCAGTCTCCTCCTTGAAGAAACAGGCACGGTGAGGATTCTTGATTATGGTGAGAGTTTTCTATCTGTATCGTTTCTCTGTGGGGTAGCCAGAGGTTGGGTAATAGAAGCAGAAGCGTGTACGTGCACGCACACACACACACACACACTTGCATGCATTTGCCACTAAATTCAATCAGTAAAGGCCCAGAGGAGGTATGCAAACACTCAAGAAGGTCCCAGTATCCTCACGGAGGGAGTTTGGGAAACTAAAGGTAGAAGAGCTTGAAGTGGGTCTGTGCGGACCTCACACACTCAGCGGCACTCTCATTTACAGAGAGGATACAGGAGAGTCTCACAGATCGCAGAAACTTCTCTGTGCCTTCTTCCTCTTCTCCTTCATCAGTACCAGGAAGTTCATTTTTACAAATTAGTCCTTTTATTTAAAAAATATATATTTATTTATTTATTTTATTTTTGGCTTCACTGGGTCTTCCTTTCTGCACAAGGGCTTTCTCCAGGTGCAGTGAGCCAAGCCAACTCTCTAGTTTTGGCGCGCAGCCTTCTCCTTGTGGTGGTTCCTGTTGTTGCGCAGCACGGGCTCCGGGGTGCCTGCGCTCACTAACTGTGCACACAGCCTAGTTGCCCTTCACCATGTGGACTCTTCCCAGGCTAGAGATGGAAGCTGTGTCCCCTGCACTGGCAGAGGTATTCCTAACCACTGGACCACCAGGGAAGTCCCAACAAATTAGCCTTTCTTGACAACTGGAAATGTTTTGCTTGTCCTGCGCGGGACCAAGAGAAGTTAGATGGTCCCCTTTTCCTCTGGGAGCAGGGCCATTTGATCCTGGAAGCCTGCTGTGCCCTTGAAGAAGATGGCAAGTTGTCACCTCCTTGGGCTTTTGCATCTCTTAAAGGCAATTAACTTTTCAGCCTTCCACTTAAATATTCCAGCCACAAGTGCCACCTGAATATAATGGCACTGGGGTGGATGCTTCCAGAAGGCCGGGCATCTATGCTCTTAAGAGACTCCAAAATAGAGCATGTTGATAACGTAAGAGCGCCGGGGTCCAGCCCCCGCAGGATCCAGGGAAACCCGAAGGAGGAACAGCGTCAGCGATTTTGATTGATTTAGAGACAGAGATAAGGAAAGAATGTTGTAGATAAGAAAGTAAAGGAAAGAAAGAGGCTGATATTCCTTGGTTTACATACAGAACCAATAAAACTTCGAGACAAGAAGTTTGCCCTGTTCACGGAGGCTCCAGGTGCCCTCCCAGTCTCCTGAGAGAGTGAAGCTGCAAAACGTCTTCCCGTTCAGGTCTTAGAAACCCGGGCAGATAAGTGAATGCAGGGAGCCTCTATGCTCCAAGGGATCAGCCTGAAAAAGAGAGTGAGAGGGAGAGAGAGAGAAAAAGAAAGAGAGAAGAAAAAACACGGGGTGACCAAGCTGCTTCGGTGAACGAGGCCCAAAAGCTTTATTTTTCAAAAGGTACTTTTATACCTTGCCTTATACATAGAGGGAAATGAAAGATGCAAGGTCATATAGAGTCAGCCCAAACATTCCAGCAGTTTTGCCCTTGTCGAAACCAGGATTTTTTCTGCATACCTTTCCCACAAATGATGTTGTGTACAGTATCTTCTGGTCTTGGAGGCCTGTGAACATTTTATGACCCTCTTTTGATAAAGGCTGCTCAACCAGAAAAAAACTTATTTTTCCTCAAAGTATTTTTTCTTTATATTTCTAATCTATGTCAGCCTCAGAAAATGCCAAACAGAGTTACATTTCACAGAGTAAAGGGGCAGTGAGTTACAAGAAAGAACCAATTAGCTCACAAGTCTGATGTGGTTAATTTCAAGGCTACACTTGTCTTTCTTACATTCTCACTATGTTAACTAATGCATTCCCAAGTGCACAGTGGATAAGAGATATGGGAACTTAGCAACAAGCATTGGCCCAATAATGAAATCCTACATCAGCACTACTCTAATAACTTTTAACTCTTTCAAAGGCTCTATGTTTTAGGCTTTCCGTGCCTCTCACAGTTGGGAGGCTGTAAATAATCACATGTATAGCTGCAAGAGTCTGGATATACCTGCCAGGCAAGCTAGAATGCTAACAGAGGGGGTTTGATT
>SJYW01046112.1:106149-118362 GCA_006410735.1 Raphicerus campestris | reverse complement strand
TCATACAGAATCAGCCCAACATTCCAGCAGTTTTGCCCTTATCGAAACCATGATTTTTTCTGCATACCTTTCCCACAAATAATATTGTGTACAGTATCTTCTGGCCTTGGAGGCCTGTGAACATTTTATGACCCTCTTTTGATAAAGGCTGCTCAACCAGAAAAAAACTTATTTTTCCTCAAAGTATTTTTTCTTTATATTTCTAATCTATGTCAGCCTCAGAAAATGCCAAACAGAGTTACATTTCACAGAGTAAAGGGGCAGTGAGTTACAAGAAAGAACCAATTAGCTCACAAGTCTGATGTGGTTAATTTCAAGGCTACACTTGTCTTTCTTACATTCTCACTATGTTAACTAATGCATTCCCAAGTGCACAGTGGATAAGAGATATGGGAACTTAGCAACAAGCATTGGCCCAATAATGAAATCCTACATCAGCACTACTCTAATAACTTTTAACTCTTTCAAAGGCTCTATGTTTTAGGCTTTCCTTGCCTCTCACAGTTGGGAGGCTGTAAATAATCATATGCATAGTTGTAAGAGTCTGGATATACCTGCCAAGCAAGCTAGAATGCTAACAGAGGGGGTTTGATTTGAAATATTCCTCTCATGTCCAGGAGACTTATTAGCTATAGCCCTAAGTTGATTTTCTCCAGAGAAAGGTGGTCAGGGTTAGCCCCCTGTTAATGTCAGAGGAGTTGGTGAAAGTCATGAAACAGTAAAACAGACAGATTCTGGTTTGGGGGTAGATGCTCGAGAAAGCCTAGGGAGCCCCTTTAGTTCTGAAGCCTTGCTTAACAGTTCTCTTCCATATGACCTTTGTCCTGGGTGGGATCTCTCTTGCCGGCTCCTGGCAGTAGAGTTAGGCCATTGTAGACTTTGTGCTTCTATGAATAAAGATGGTCTGTTAATTTTGTTTGAATTTTCCCTTATAGTTCTATAGGGCACAACTTCAGATTGGAAATAAAACCTTCACGGGTGCTGATTGTGCTCTACTGGGAAATTCAGAAAACCCATGTCACCAGGGGCACCTCACATGTATGGGTATTTCTTAGGAAGAGATAGATTTTAATATTCTGAGCTGCTGTATCTATAAGAGAAATTCCTCCAAACCATTTTTTCCTACCAGTTTTAGTCTGGCGAGGGTACGCTCTGCTGCAGTAACAAACTGACCCCCAAATCTCAGTGGCTTTCTATAATAAAATACATTACTCACTCATGCTGTCTCCCGAACTGCTGCTTTCAAGTTGAGGGTGGGGGGAAGCAGTGGTCTTTGGGAATTTCTCTGTTGGGTTGATGAAGTCCTTATCCCCGCAGGTGTGGCTGTGTGGGGGCAGCATGGAGGTCCTGCCTTGCTCACGGGTGGCCCACATCGAGCGGAAGAAGAAGCCATATAACAGCAACATCGGCTTCTACACCAAGAGGAATGCTCTACGGGTTGCCGAAGTCTGGATGGACGACTACAAGTCTCACGTGTACATAGCGTGGAATCTGCCGCTAGAGGTAGGACCTTCCCCATCACCCTAGAACACTGACCTTGTGCTTGACCAATCACTGATCCCTTTACTAAGCTGATGCTTCCTCCCCAGAAAGATGCTCACCCTTGCAGGATTATAAATACACTTTGAGGTGGCTCACAGACCTCCAGGTTTTAAAACCCCTGCTTTACATGGGGATTGGCACCGTGGAAATCTCTAAATCCATCTACAGAGATTAGAAGGATCATAGTATGTTAATTCCAGTCTCGTTATATTAATCTTGACGCTAAGTGTCAAGACCTGCTCCTGAGCGTGTATTGTGTCTAGAAAATGCTAGCCCCGTTTTTGGCACCAGATTCCATCGTCTACTCTCACTTCCCACAGAGCTCCAGCCGTCCTGTGAGGTAGGTCCCAACTGCACGCTGGATCCTTGTTTACGAGGCTCTTCAATTCTCTTCCATGTTCTGCCCAGAATATAATCTTGGAAAATTCCCATTGCCACAGCCCCACAGGAGTCTTGTATAGCAGTTGTGCACAGGCTTGTTTGGAATCCCAGCCTTGGCGCTTGTAATTATGACATGTTGAACAAATCTAATTATCATCTCTATATCTTAGGTTCCTCAATTGTCAAATGAGGATTATAGCAAGCCCTCCTTCCTTTAAGTTAATTGTGAAAACTAAATTGGAAATACTTAACCTGAGTAGTAAGTACAAAAGCTAAAGACATGTGATATACTTGGAGCAATGCCTGGCACAGGATGTGAAATGTTGGCAAGCATTTTTGTCCTCCATANGTAATTATGACATGTTGAACAAATCTAATAATCATCTCTATATCTTAGGTTCCTCAATTGTCAAATGAATATTATAGCAAGCCCTCCTTCCTTTAAGTCAGTTGTGAAAACTAAATTGGAAATACTTAACGTGAGTAGTAAGTACTAAAGCTAAAGACATGTGATATACTTGGAGCAATGCCTGGCACAGGATGTGAAATGTTGGCAAGCATTTTTGTCCTCCATACCCCAGTTTGGTCACCTGTACTCTCAGCCATAGTCAGGTTTATCTGTTCAGCTGGAGCTCCTGTAGGTGTCAGAGCCATGGAATTGTCCCCACTGAGAAATGGCAGCCCCTGTGTTTCAGGAGGCTAGAACCCCAGACAACAGAAGTGCAGTCAAATATGTCTAGGTTTGTGGATAAACAGCATAAAAGTGAAGAATTTTTTATCATTGTTGTTACAATTATTAAAATAATGTTCTAAAGCACTGAAGACCCCCTTCCGGCCACATAGCACTTTATAGCCGTTAAACTAGAAGTGGCTTTCCACATTATTGTAAAAAATAGCAACCTTTGCTGAGCCCTTTATACTGTCCCGGGCACCCACTAAGGTTCTTGTTTGCAATATCTCATTTATCTCTTATAACAACCTCATGAGAGAGGAACTACCTGCCCTGATGTCCTCATCTGTAGAGTCAAGATTGTTAAACTTGACCTCATAGGGCTCTGGGAAGATAAAAATGAGACTTAAAACAGAGCATAACAAATACTGTGTTCAGTAACTGCTAGTTTGATGTGAACCTATTATGATGTCCATTCTACAGATGGGTAAACTGCAACTCTGGCAAGTTAAATTGACTTGCTTACGGTCCTACACCCAGCACATGACAGGGCAGGGATGTGAAATGGTGTCTTCGTTCTGCTCTGCCCACAGCCCTGCGCCATCAGTGGAACAAGTGTTGCTATTTTTCTTGTTTGAGATGAGAGCAGTGACCTAGGATGGGGATGTGACCAGGTCAGAAGAACTCAAGGCTGGTCTCCCAGTGCTTTCTCCATCGTTACAAACCACCTCAGGTCCCTAATGCCAGTGTTCCCTACCTGGCTTTTCACAAAAGACCATCCTCATTAATCTTGCTAAGTATATTAAAATAAAGGGTTAAAATATCACTGCCCAGGTTTGCCTTTGAATGTTAATAAGTTTGACATTTAAAGGGACTTTTCTTTTTAAAATCCCTGTTTGGCTGCCGAAGAAGAAATCTTAATGAAATCATTTAAACTCTTCTCCTCTTGCTCTAAAATCTGCATGGTTGCCCGTCATAGTGAAGAGGGTATCCTGTCTCTACCAGGTCAGAGCTGTCTTGTGGCTGATTCTGGAGTCGTATTTCAGCTACTTTATTTTCCTCTGTCAGCACACAGCAACCCATTACAGGTTCATTTCTGTAAAAGCAGAGTGAATTATTCATTAGAACATCATTACAAGCTTTGCAATGGAAAATTATTTTCACATCTGCATATAATGAACTTCACAAAGAGCCTGCAAAGGGGGGAAGGGGAATTACCCATGTACAACAAAGAAAGGCAGGAGGTGGTTATAGGCATTTCTTTTCTCGTCTTAATCAAATAATTCCTGTAATAATTGGGTCTGAGAGTCACTGAAGAAATGGTGGAGATGGAGCCGAGAAGGCAGGTTGTCAGTATCTGTGTGTTGCCGGAGTCCTTTCATGGTGATGAGGAAGGCTGGCTTGGGGGCTGCGTACTGTGCCCGGGGGGACAGTACTGGCTAGCTCAGGGCTAAAGGATCACGTAAGGGCTTCGGATTTCTCTGATGGTTTCCCTGAAGGTGACACTGCCCATCCTCTGCTCTGGCCAGAGCCTCCCAATCACTAAACCCTTTGCTTACTTTCAGAATCCAGGAATTGACATTGGCGATGTCTCTGAAAGAAGAGCCTTAAGGAAAAGTTTAAAGTGTAAGAATTTCCAGTGGTATCTGGACCATGTTTACCCAGAAATGCGAAGATACAATAATACCGTCGCCTACGGGGAGGTAATGAAAACCACACTTGTTCTCGACTTGGATGGCTGTGTAGGGGGCTGTGGATCACTTGGCTAGGGGGTGAATGACAAAGTCATTCACTCATTCATTCAGTGATTAGTTTTTTTAGAGGTGCCGGCCTTCACAGCAAGGCTCTCACCAGCTGGTGTGAATGAGTTGTGAATTGTGCGTGCATGCTCAGTCACATCCGACTGTTTGCAACACCCTCCACCCCCCGCCCCGGACTGTAGCCCTCCAGGATCCTCTGTCCATGGAATTCCTCAGGCAAAAATATTGGAGTGGGTGGCCATTTCCTTCTTCAGGAGATCTTCCCAGCCCAGGGATCGAACCCTCGTCTCTTTGTCTCCTGCATTGCAGGCAGATTCTTTACCACTGAGCCACCAGAGAAGCCCCACCAACTGTTGGCAAGACACATGTAATAAATGTCATGATGGGGATGTGGGCCATAATTTGGCCTGTGGCATGGGGTGGACCATAAATTCTGTCTAGGGCATTGTGGAGTACCCTGGGGCCTGTGCTCAGACGCTGAGTGGCAAATTGGGTGTAAAGGGAGACAGACTAGACCTATCTGTCCAGGGCCCACTGCCTTGTACACCAGAGTCACTTGCTGCCAAAGAAAGAATACAGATGCTCCTCTCAGATTTTCTATGCTGAGACAGTGTCCGTTTTCTGAAGATTAAAGCAGATTGACCTTTCTCTTAGTACAAATGCCATAAATCTGCATTTTGAAAATAGCAACAATCACGTGCACACTTAAAATGTGCCCTACTGCTCTCAGTGTTTTTCACATTTGAGTTCAATCATCCTCACTTTATCACGTAGTAGTGTTATTTCCATCTTACTGCTAAGANGCCATAAATCTGCATTTTGAAAATAGCAACAATCACGTGCACACTTAAAATGTGCCCTACTGCTCTCAGTGTTTTTCACATTTGAGTTCAATCATCCTCACTTTATCACGTAGTAGTGTTATTTCCATCTTACTGCTAAGAACACTGAGACGTAGAGACATTAAATTATCTAAAGTCTCATAGCTTATAAATCACGAAGCCAGGATTAGACTGTACACAGATAATGTGTACNATTGTTGGCCGTGTTTTCTGTCCGTAAGTCTCCTCCGCTGGGATATACAGTTCACGCAGTTAGGGACCTTGCCTGCCGTGTCTTCTGCTGTATTCCTAGTCCTTGAGACAGTTCGTGGGATGTAGGAGGGGCTCAGACATTCATTAAAGAAGTGAACAGGCGTGTGCTTATTTCTCAGGCGTGTGGCTTGTGTGTGTGTGTCAGGGGTCGCGTGGTGGAGGTGAGGCAGGGGCCGTAGCTGCACACTGGGGCCTGCCCTTCAGAGAAGTTACTGAGGTTTCTTCCCTCCTCACCACTGCCTTCTCTCCCACCTCCATGGTACCATACACATTCGTAATGTTGCGTAGCCATCATCCGTCTCTGAACCCTTTTCATCTCATAAAATGGAAGCTTTATAAAATTCCCCCTCCCCCCAGCCCCAGGCAGCCACCATCCTGTCGGCTGGCCCAAAGGTTTGTTGAGGGATTTTCCCAAAATGCTAACGTGATCCCGCGTGAACTTTCTGGCCAGCCCAGTGCTTGCTCTCCTGATGGTTTGGCTGCTCTGGACCTCTCACCAGTGGAGTTGCACGATGTTCGTTTGTTTCTTGTGGCCGACTTACCTCACTGTGCGTCGCGTCTCCAGGGTTCACCTGTATTGCAGCAGGTGTCAGAATTTCCCTCCTTTTTAAGGCCAAGTAGTAGTCTGTCAGACGGATATGCCGCGTTTTGCATAGCCGTGCATCCAACAGTGGCCACTCGGGCTTCTCGCACGTTCAGGCTGCTGTGANAAAAAAAAATATATATATATATATATATATGTTTTAAACTAAAATCAGGCTGTCCACAATGCCTCATAATTTGAAATGTTACTAATGAGACAATATTTTCCTGTGTGGTTAAGCCTTTTTATGCAGCCTTATCAATGGCTGCATAAGATGGTACCTTTTGTGTATGGCTATGTTTTGCTTGAAAACAGACATTTGCGTTGTTTCTTTTCTTTTCTTTTAATATTGTAAGCAGCACTGCTGACAACGTGCATGTATGTAATCCCAGGGCATCTGCCCTGTGTCCCTGTGTTTTTGGATGAGGGGCTGGTGACACAGACTCTGGTCAGAGCTCAGGGAGCCGGGTGCTCTGAACCGAACAGAGATGCCCCACTAGCTCTGCGGCTGGGTTTCTTCCCAGGCCTCCCCGGAAGTCCTGAGGCTAAAAAACCCCTCAAGGGCTTAGAGCATTTCCTTTTTCTACAGTTGTGCATTTTTCTATTTTATGGGAGAAACCTTTCGGAGGAATTAAGTCAGCCCCAGGTTAAATCATCAAAGTGCAGGTGAAGTGTCCCTTCCGAGCTGGAATCTGGATGTGGAGCTTGCTTCTTATGGGGCTTCTCGGGCGGCTTAGCGGTAAAGAGTTCACCTGCCGTTGCAGGAGCTGTGAGAGACGTGGGTTTGATCCCTGGGTCGGGAAGCTCCCCTGGAGGAGGAAATGGCTACCCACTCCAGTATTCTTTCCTGGAAAATCCCGTGGACAGAGGAGCCTGGTCGGCTACAGTCCATGGGTCGTAAAGAGATGGATAAGTCTGAGCAACTGAGCGTGCACGCCCACAAGTGTATTAGCTGCGGACACACGAAGGAAGATTCTAGAGCCAGCCTGCTGGATTCAAGCCCGAGTGGCTCCTTTTAGCATCTGTCCCCTCATCTGTAGAACGAGGGTGTGAAAGTACCTACTGGTTGTTGGGAAGATGAAAAACAAGACACCGTATACAGACTTCTGAGAACGGTACCTGGCATGTCCTACTACCTATTAATAGGCGCACACTGCCTTGTCTTCCTTAAAATCACTTCTTTTTGTTTTTGGTTTTCAAAGATCAAACATAAAGATCACATGGAAAAATAGTGGGCAGTAAAAGGATTATTCATAAGACAATTGGGTAAATCACCCAGCTCTTTGGAAAAGAGAACAATTTAGATTCTTAAAGCAAATCCCAAAGTATATTTCAGATGGACTGTAAGCATTAAATGAAAGAAAAGAAGCTATAATGAAACCATCCAGAAATAGATATGAATCTGAACTCTTAAAGGGGAAGGGCTTTTTTTTTTTTCAATTGCATATTTTTTTTCACTGATTTTTGTTACCATTTGTACATTTACTTTTTTTAATTTTATTTTTATTTTATTCTACTTTACAATACTGTATTGGTTTTGCCATACATTGACATGAACCAGCCATAGGTGTACACAAGCTCCCAATCCTGAAACCCCCTCCCACCTCTCACCCCATATCATCTCTCTGGATCAGGGGAAGGGCTTTCTAAGAGTGAAAGCTATGGAAGAAAATGCAAAGGAAAATGACATTTGATATGGGCTCATAAATAATAAAATAACCTATATATCAACTGAAGGGAGAAATAATATGCCAAGGTGGAAATCTGTATATCATAAATATGATAGATGAATGGATAATATCATTAATCTATAATGAACTCCACAAATAGATTTTAAATGAAATTTTTTATTTAAATGAGAAAACATCCCCAAAGAAAAAGAGACAAAGTACAAGGGAAAATACAAGTGGGTGAAATTTTTATATTTATTTCATAATCAAAGAAATTTTTTAAAATGTAAAATACACTGGGGTAAAAAATAGCATAAAATACACTGAGGTACCTTTTTGTCTTCGGAGAAGGCAATGCCACTCCACTCCAGTACTCTTGCCTGGCAAATCCCATGGATGGAGGAACCTGGTGGGCTGTAGTCCATGGGGTCGCCAGGAGTCGGACCCGACTGAGCGACTTCACTTTCACTTTTCACTTTCATGCATTGGAGAAGGAAATGGCAACCCACTTCCAGTGTTCTTGCCTGGAGAGTCCCAGGGACGGGGGAGCCTGTGGGCTGCTGTCTCTGGGGTCGCACAGAGTCTGACACGACTGAAGCGACTTAGCAGCAGCAGCAGCAACAGCTTTTTGTCTTATACCACAAGAACAAAAATTCATTTTTGGAATATCTGTTGGTGCTTTGCCAGCCAGGTCTTGATAATATGAAAACCACAGATCCTCTGATGAGAGTGCAAATTGAAACAAGCTTTTTAAAAAGCAATTTGAACCACATGTATTAAAAGACTTAATGATAGTCATACTTCCTCTCCATTCTTATCCCAAGCAAATAATCTGAAATGAGGACAAAGATTTGCAAGTAACATTGTTCATCTTGGGGATTTTTGTTTCCTCGATCAAAAATTTGAATTTAACTTGAAGGTTAGTTAAATTGTAGTTTGCAATATTTTGCAGCATTTCAGAAGATGTATACAGAAGTTTGATGCAAGAAAAATACTGATAATATAAGCCTTAAGAGAAAAAAGTCAGGATTTTGAAATTAGATTAGCCATTTTAGATTAGTAGTAAAGAATCCGCCTGCAGTTCAGAAGACATGGGTTCAATCCCTGGCCCAGGAAGATCCTTGGGAGAACGAAATGGCAACCCATTCCAGTATTCTTGCCTGGGAGATCCCATGAACAAAGGAGCCTGGTGGGCTGCAGTCCACAAAAGAGTTGGACACGACTTAAGAGACTAAACAACCACGACAAAGTAAGACAGGAGTATTGGCCTTCCCTGGTGGCTCAGACGATAAAGCGTCTGTCTACAATGTGAGAGACCTGGGTTCAATCCCTGGGTTGGGAAGATTTCCTGGAGAAGGAAACGGCAACCCACTCCAGTACTCTTGCCTTGAAAATCCCATGGACAGAGGAGCTTGGTGTAGGCTACTATCCATGGGGTCGCAAAGAGTCGGGCACGACTGAGCAACTTCACTTTTCACTTTCATGGGAGGGGAAACTCCCACACAGGGGGCAGGCAGTTTTCAATGTGGTTTTTTCTCACATTTCTCAGTTGTCACTAACATATATGATAATTTTATGATTAGAAGAAAAATAGTTACAAAAAGAGAAACAATAAAAATGATAAAATGCTAAGAGACTAGGGCACCGTTCCACAGGCTGTGCCCTGCACATTTCGCATGAAGCAGAGTGTAAATGACATTTCTGGAGCTGAAGGTTGGAACGGCCTTAGAGGTAACATAGAGATCATAATCTGATTTTTGGAGGAGGGAAAACTTTTGTTTTTGCAAATTTTCCTATCTTTTTAAAATAATAAATTCAGTCCATACAGTATACAGAAAATATAAAGATAAAAACAAAACTTATTTCAAATCCCAATTCCCAGCTATGATCAGTGTTAACATGTCAGGGCGCTGGCCTCTGTTAGTCCTTCTGTGCTTGCGGAGCCCACCATATACTGAAAGATATTTCAGATGGACGACAGTATTAAGTGGAAGAAATCAAACTGAGTCAAATTCAGTCTGGTAACAAAATCTAGCATTATTTAGACAACTCTGATTTAACACTCCTGTGGGTTCTTTTCACTACACCCTGCCTGACCACCTACTCTTGTGTACTTTCTTTCTTTTTTTTTTTTCAGATTTTATTTTATTTACTTACTTTTCTTTTTACTTTACAATATTGTATTGTTTTGCCATACTTTCTACCTTTTGTTTTTCACATACAATTCTGATTGCATGTTTTTCCATAGGCCACTGAATATTTGCAGTTTTAATGCCCCAGTCTCTTTCCTCAGTTTTTAACTCTCTTGTTTGGAGGCTTTTTAAAAAGCTTTCTAGTCCTGTAAACTGTATATATCCTGTTCTTAGTCACATTTTGGTAACTTCTATTTTTTTTTTTAAATTCTAATTTAAAGGTTTTTTTAAACTTTTGTTGGCAATGCCCCGTGGCATGAGGGATCTTAGTTCCCCTACCAGGGAAGGCACCAGTGCCCCCTGCATTGGAAATATGGACTCTAAAATGACATTTAAATTAACTGTACTTCAGTAAGGCTTCCCAGCTGGCGCTAGGGGTAAAGAACCTGCCTGCCAATTTAGGAGACTTAAGAGACATGGGTTTGATCCAGTTTGGGAAGATTCCCTGGAGAAGGAAATGGCAAACCACTCTAGTATTCTTGCCTGGAGAATCCCATGGGCAGAGGAGCCTGGTGGGCTACAGTCCATGGGGTCCCAAAGAATTGGAAACCACTGAAGTAAGTGAGCGTGCACACATATTTCAGTAAAAGCTGAAGCTCTAATACTTTGGCCACCTGATGCAAAGAGCCAGCTCATTGGAAAAGACCTTGACGCTGGGAAACACTGAGGGCAAGAGGAGAAGGGAGCGACAGAGGATGAGGTGGTTGGATGGCATCACTGACTCAGTAGACATGAGTTCAAGCAAACTCTGGGAGATAATAAAAGACAGGGGAGTCTGGTGTGCTGCAATTCATGGGGTTGCAAAGAGTTGGACACAACTTCGAGACTGAACAACATACTTCAATAAAAAGAAAAAAGAAAGTAAAAAGAAAGATATGCAAATATGTTATGTCCTGACTCACACGTGTAAGATATTGCCTTCCCAATGCACAAGCACTTCAATGTGTATAGAAACATTAAGCCACCAGCTCTTGCTCAAAATTCTGTGCTTGGCTCATCTGGAAAAACCTCTGCTCCCTAGTTCACTTTTGCTCATCTTTGTTTTTTCTTTAAGCATTATTTATATGAGATACAACACACATAAAATATACATAAACCCAACATGTGCAGCATAATAATATAAAGTAAAAATCCATGTAGACATCCCCTGAGTGAAAAATAGAACATCATTAGCATCTCTTTCACTTAATCCTTTTTAACATTTAGCTCCAGAGTCGCCTCCCCTTAGCCTCTGAAGCCTCAGATGGAGTGAGGGCATCTCTTCACTGCCCTGGCATAATTCACTTATTGTACTAGCTCTTCCTGTGTCTGTCTCTCTCTTCAGCCCATCCTTCAGAGCAGGTACTCTTTTGGTTTTTTCAGTCTTTGATTGTTAAATTTAGCACAATACCAAACCCTTACCAGATTCAGGAAACATTTATTAAGTTACTGTACAATAGATTTGTCTGCATAAACATCAGGAAAAAATTGAAAAGACTAGCATTGTGATATCATTATATGGAACACATATGCCATAAAACATTAATATTCTTAATATGTAAAGAGCTCTTACAAATCTATAATAAAACCACTTGAGATCTCAATGGGGAAATCAGTAATTCTCAAAAACGGAAATAATTGCTAAACATGAAGCCTTCCAACTTACCATTCAGTAAAAATTTATAAAAATAGGATATCTTTTGTCAGTCCTCCAAACAATATTTTTTTATTAATTTTATCACCTCTAATTTTTACTTAACTTATTTTTAAAACATTGTTAGACTTCATTAGACATTTCTACCACATTGCTCTTCTGTATACAAAAAAGAGAAGAATACAAGCAAAATGCCTGGGCAAAAGTATTGCTAAAATTTCATGACTTTCAAAAATCTAACTCTGCTGAATTACTTTTTTACTAAGAAGTTGTCTGCGTTTTTCCATATAATTAATCTTTACACCACTGAGAGCACTGGTAACACGCGTTTCTTAAAGCATCAGTTAATACAAAGGAACTAAAGCTGCGGTGCTAAGCTGTGGTCTCCTAAGCTAGCTTGGTCATTCTTTAAAGATTGCTTGCTTTGGACCATCTTTGGAATGTCTGATTCATCACTTCTCTCTGTACCCCTCTTTATGGACTTTTGGAATCTTGGGTTGAAAAGAATGCTTCTCTTCAAAAAGAAAGAAAAAGAGAATCCATCCTAGGTATTTCAGACACAAGTATTTAAGACAAGGAATTGGTTCCAGGGGAAAAGGGATGATATTCAGCTATCAGAAACTGCCTTTCCTCTGGCTTGAAACCAGTAGGCTACAAAAAATGCTCCTCTACTGATTTTTTTTTTCCC
>SJYW01046112.1:87252-105173 GCA_006410735.1 Raphicerus campestris | reverse complement strand
TTTTATTTACTTACTTTTCTTTTTACTTTACAATATTGTATTGTTTTGCCATACTTTCTACCTTTTGTTTTTCACATACAATTCTGATTGCATGTTTTTCCATAGGCCACTGAATATTTGCAGTTTTAATGCCCCAGTCTCTTTCCTCAGTTTTTAACTCTCTTGTTTGGAGGCTTTTTAAAAAGCTTTCTAGTCCTGTAAACTGTATATATCCTGTTCTTAGTCACATTTTGGTAACTTCTTTTTTTTTTTTTAATTCTAATTTAAAGGTTTTTTTAAACTTTTGTTGGCAATGCCCCGTGGCATGAGGGATCTTAGTTCCCCTACCAGGGAAGGCACCAGTGCCCCCTGCATTGGAAATATGGACTCTAAAATGACATTTAAATTAACTGTACTTCAGTAAGGCTTCCCAGTTGGCGCTAGGGGTAAAGAACCTGCCTGCCAATTTAGGAGACTTAAGAGACATGGGTTTGATCCATAGTTTGGGAAGATTCCCTGGAGAAGGAAATGGCAAACCACTCTAGTATTCTTGCCTGGAGAATCCCATGCAGAGGAGCCTGGTGGGCTACAGAAAGAATCTTTGGGGGGTCCCAAAGAATCAGAAATGACTGAAGTAACTGAGCGTGCACACATATTTCAGTAAAAGCTGAAGCTCTAATACTTTGGCCACCTGATGCGAAGAGCCAGCTCATTGGAAAAGACCTTGACGCTGGGAAACACTGAGGGCAAGAGGAGAAGGGAGCGACAGAGGATGAGGTGGTTGGACGGCATCACTGACTCAGTAGACATGAGTTCGAGCAAACTCTGGGAGATAATAAAAGACAGGGGAGTCTGGTGTGCTGCAATTCATGGGGTTGCAAAGAGTTGGACACAACTTCGAGACTGAACAACATACTTCAATAAAAAGAAAAAAGAAAGTAAAAAGAAAGATATGCAAATATGTTATGTCCTGACTCACACGTGTAAGATATTGCCTTCCCAATGCACAAGCACTTCGATGTGTATAGAAACATTAAGCCACCAGCTCTTGCTCAAAATTCTGTGCTTGGCTCATCTGGAAAAACCTCTGCTCCCTAGTTCACTTTTGCTCATCTTTTTTTTTTTCTTTAAGCATTATTTATATGAGATACAACACACATAAAATATACATAAACCCAACATGTGCAGCATAATAATATAAAGTAAAAATCCATGTAGACATCCCCTGAGTGAAAAATAGAACATCATTAGCATCTCTTTCACTTAATCCTTTTTAACATTTAGCTCCAGAGTCGCCTCCCCTTAGCCTCTGAAGCCTCAGATGGAGTGAGGGCATCTCTTCACTGCCCTGGCATAATTCACTTATTGTACTAGCTCTTCCTGTGTCTGTCTCTCTCTTCAGCCCATCCTTCAGAGCAGGTACTCTTTTGGTTTTTTCAGTCTTTGATTGTTAAATTTAGCACAATACCAAACCCTTACCAGATTCAGGAAACATTTATTAAGTTACTGTACAATAGATTTGTCTGCATAAACATCAGGAAAAAATTGAAAAGACTAGCATTGTGATATCATTATATGGAACACATATGCCATAAAACATTAATATTCTTAATATGTAAAGAGCTCTTACAAATCTATAATAAAACCACTTGAGATCTCAATGGGGAAATCAGTAATTCTCAAAAACGGAAATAATTGCTGAACATGAAGCCTTCCAACTTACCATTCAGTAAAAATTTATAAAAATAGGATATCTTTTGTCAGTCCTCCAAACAATATTTTTTTATTAATTTTATCACCTCTAATTTTTACTTAACTTATTTTTAAAACATTGTTAGACTTCATTAGACATTTCTACCACATTGCTCTTCTGTATACAAAAAAGAGAAGAATACAAGCAAAATGCCTGGGCAAAAGTATTGCTAAAATTTCATCACTTTCAAAAATCTAACTCTGCTGAATTACTTTTTTACTAAGAAGTTGTCTGCGTTTTTCCATATAATTAATCTTTACACCACTGAGAGCACTGGTAACACGCGTTTCTTAAAGCATCAGTTAATATAAAGGAACTAAAGCTGCGGTGCTAAGCTGTGGTCTCCTAAGCTAGCTTGGTCATTCTTTAAAGATTGCTTGCTTTGGACCATCTTTGGAATGTCTGATTCATCACTTCTCTCTGTACCCCTCTTTATGGACTTTTGGAATCTTGGGTTTAAAAGAATGCTTCTCTTCAAAAAGAAAGAAAAAGAGAATCCATCCTAGGTATTTCAGACACAAGTATTTAAGACAAGGAATTGGTTCCAGGGGAAAAGGGATGATATTCAGCTATCAGAAACTGCCTTTCCTCTGGCTTGAAACCAGTAGGCTACAAAAAATGCTCCTCTACTGATTTTTTTTTTCCCCCAAGCTGGTGTTCTTTTTCTTTCTCTCTCTCCAGCTTTATTGACCTATAATTGACATATGAAAGTGTTAATCACTCAGTCGTGTCCTTACTCTTTGTGACTCTATGAACTGTAGCCCACCAGGCTCCTCTGTCCATGGGCTTCTCCAGGCAAGAATACTGGAGTGGGTTGCCATTCCCTTCTCCAGGGGATCTTCCCCACCCAGGGATTCAACTCGGTCTCCCCACTGCAGGCAGATTCTTTACTGTCTGAAGCACCACGGAAGCTAATATTGTATAAGTTTAAGTGATATAATCTCCACAGTAACAGTTGCAACCACCTCAGGTCGCCCCAGGTTGCCATCTTGAGTGAATCTGGCAGGAGGTGCAAGATGAACTAGCCAATGGGAGACTTGCATTTTCACAGCCCTTGGGCCCTGTGTCTGTTAGTCACTTAGTCCAGCCCGACTCTGTGTGACCCCACGAACTGTAGACTCCCAGGCTTCTCTGTGCATGGAATTCTGCAGGCCAGAATACTGGAGTGGGTAGCTTGTCCCTTCTCCAGGGGATCTTCCCAGCGCAGGGATCGAACCCAGATCTCCAGCATTGCAGGCAGATTCTTTACCAGGTGAGACACAAAGGAAGCCACAAGGGGAGATTCTTTACCATTTGAGCTACAGGGAAGTCTGGTTCAAGTGGTAAAGTGTCTGCCCGCAATGCAGGAGATCTGGGTTCAATCCCTGGGTCGGGAAGATCCCTGGAGAGGGAAATGGCAGCTCACTCCAGTACTCTTGCCTGGAAAATCCCATAGATGGAGGAGCCTGGTAGGCTACAGTTCATGAAGTCGTGAAGAGTCAGACACGACTGAGCGACTTCACTTTAAATGGTACAACTTGTTAATTTGATACCTTTACATATTGCAAAATTACCACCATAATGTTTGCTAACATGTCACATATGCTGAGTATGAGGGATTACATGTTTGGTGGGGTACGCGGTCACAGTCAGAGGNAAATTATGACCATAATGTTTGCTAACATGTCACATATGCTGAGTATGAGGGATTACATGTTTGGTGGGGTACGCGGTCACAGCCAGAGGGTCAGTGCCCACGCCACCCACTGGAGGACTGTCTTTCTTGCTAAATGATCTCCAAGATTCAAGCTTTGGTCCTTACTTGGGGGTGGGGGTGTGGAGGGGAGGTCTCATGGCGTCTGCATTAAGAAGTCAGAACCAAGTCGAAGTGGGGTGGTGGGTGGGGAGCAGCTGCTCCACCAGACGAGATCTGACGGATTCTGTTCGACTTGTTCCCGCAGCTTCGCAACAACAAGGCAAAAGACGTCTGCTTGGACCAGGGGCCAGTGGAAAACCACACAGCAATCCTGTACCCGTGCCACGGCTGGGGACCCCAGGTAGGAGCCCTGTCTCTGACCAGGAAGGGAATGAGTTCACTGCACCTACTGGGGATTCATAGGACTCCTAGAAACTCCTTTTGTCCTCTTCTTTGGTAGCTATTGACTGTTCTGAGCAGGTGAGGGGCTTTCTGGTGGTTTCTCGACAGAAACGAGGGAGAAGATTCACAGGTGGCTGCATCAGCACAGATATTAAGAGGATAAAGGGGCACTCTCCTACCGAAAGGAAACTGTGCTTATATTTTGGTATCATTTGCTAGTAGGCAAATAGACGTCCCATGTACATATGTTTACTGATAACCAAGCAAGCCTGCTTACAGCATCAAAGAAAGCATTAGCCGCTTCCCTCATGAGAACCTGATTGGTGTGTCTGTTCCGAAAGGCCATTGTCAGCTTTTCTTTAATGTGTATTTATCTGTTCGGTCGCACTGGGTCTTACTTGCCACACGCAGGATCTGTAGCTGTGGTATGTGGGATCTAGCTCCCTGACCAGGGATCAAACCTAGGCCCCCTGTGTTGGGAGTGTGGAGTCTTTGCCACCGTCATCAGTTTAGGGGTGAGTGTGGCCCGGTCTGCAAGCGCTGGTACAATGCTGAGCATTGACTGGGAGGGAGTGATGTGCTGGCAGTAACATTTTAAAGAATACACATGTCTCCTGGTCTCTCAGGAGACAGCAAAGACAACCAAAGAGGGCAAAACAATCGACCGACACAGTAAGAGTAGAACTTGGTAAGTGAATTTCCTTTGACAGCTTTGTGTTAGCCCATGGTGTGCGTGTGCATGCGTGGGTGCATGGACGTGTGCACCGGGAGAGCTTAGCAGGTCCTCTAGCACTGGGAGGAAACAGATCCAAAGACATCATTAGACTTGACATGCATGAAAATATAAAACACTTTTATGTTAACCAGGAGTAATAAAAGGCACACCACAAACTGGGAAGACGTATTCAATTTCAGAGGCACACGAGGTGGTTGGTTCTAAGCCAGGCTCATATTCTCCTTTTGTTCGTCTGTGAAAGGAAGACCGTGGACACAATGCCCCGTAAGCTCCCTTCATCTCTCTCATGTTCTCTGAACACACACGTTCACCTGCAAGTTCACGTGCATCAGGCATACACACATCCTCTCACGTGCACTTGTGGCTCATGAGTTTGCTCAGCTCTGGACACTTGTGCTCTCCTGTTAAGCTGGCATCTGGAAAGAGACGAGCCGTATTTTCTCTGCTGTCACCGCAGGTAGTTCTCATAATCCAGACCCCCGCTCCCTTCATTGTGTGACTGGTCCTCTGAAAGTAATTCCAGGCAGATTGAATCCTGAGTCCTTTGCTCCTTGTGGTCACCCTAGGAGACAAGCAGGCAGTGTGGAGAAACTAAGGCACGAAGATGCCTGTGAGCAAAGCCAACCAGAACCCAGGCACTTTAAATTCAAATCCAGTCCACTGAATTCGAGATAATTTCCTGCCTACTCCCTGCCCAGACAGGAGCTGGTCACCGAGTTCTCCTCTCCTGCTGGGAGCTTGGTGGCCTTCATAGCCCAGTGCAGAAAATGTCTAGAATTCATCTTTTACCCACCCCTCCTGCATTCACTGGAGAAGGCGATGGCACCCCGCTCCAGTACCCTTGCCTGGAAAATCCCATGGATGGAGGAGCCTGGTGGGCTGCAGTCCATGGGGTCGCGTAGAGTTGGACACAACTGAGCGACTTCACTTTCACTTTTCACTTTCATACGTTGGAAAAGGAAATGGCAACCCACTCCAGTGTTCTTGCCTGGAGAATCTGAGGGACGGAGGAGCCTGGTAGGCTGCCGTCTATGGAGTCGCACAGAGTCGGACATGACTGAAGTGATGCAGCAGCAACAGCAGCAGCCTGCATTCACAAACTTTTCCAAACGGATGCTCCTGCCACTTAGTTGATGATGGGACAGCAAACCAAATCAGGCTCGTCCTTAATCCCCCCAGTTCTGGGAGGAACACCTGTACGCATGGGCCATGGTTGTTTTCCACCAGCTGATTTTGTGAAAGCAAATCTAATATTTTTTTTTTCCTGTTCTACCACATGTCCTGAATTAGAATGCAGCCTTGGTACTGCTTGCTCTCCACCTGCCAGACTGCCTCTCCTGTCGCTCATCAAGCTTTCCTCCTATTCTTCCCTAACCCGCTCGCCCTAGGCTCTGAGTGTTTCCCCACCAGTCACGTGTCCTGACATGCTTTTAAACCACCTCGTAAAGTGCTGTGGGCAAACTGAATCAAAGCTCCTGTAACTAGGTGTGTTCCACAGACATTGTTAGCATAATTAATGGACTCTGTGTTGTAATTTATTATCAGACAGCAATTAAACAGAGATAAAACAGGTGCTGAGGAGGGTAATTTCCTGTCTTCAACATGTGTTTGTCAACAAGATGAAAACGGTTCCCGGCCTCTCAGAAGAGCCTGCTCAGTCACAAGCTAGTGACCAGCCTTGCTCTGGTCTGGTTACTACTTTGCATCAGACAAACATCGGTTTCTTTTCCGAGCCAGTGTTTTGTTTAAAGGTATTTTTCTTTAAACTGGCTCATTTATCTTTAAATAAACTTTATATCACACGCATAGAAAAAATAGATGTCAAGGGCACAGAAGCAGCCTTTGGTGTCAGCTTGATCCTATTTAGAGTCGGAAGTTTTCTCTAAGGAGGCCCAGGGCTCCCCTCCCCCAGCTTTTGCCATCTTGGGCCCAGGTCTCACATGGAGGGGGTGGACGGCGGGGTGACTTCACTGTAACAGCCAAGGTCTTCCTGCCAGGGTGTCGGCTGTGGGATTGTCCTCCTCTGCCAGCCCCTTGTTGNGGAAGTCTGGTTCAAGTGGTAAAGTGTCTGCCCGCAATGCAGGAGATCTGGGTTCAATCCCTGGGTCGGGAAGATCCCTGGAGAGGGAAATGGCAGCTCACTCCAGTACTCTTGCCTGGAAAATCCCATAGATGGAGGAGCCTGGTAGGCTACAGTTCATGAAGTCGTGAAGAGTCAGACACGACTGAGCGACTTCACTTTAAATGGTACAACTTGTTAATTTGATACCTTTACATATTGCAAAATTATGACCATAATGTTTGCTAACATGTCACATATGCTGAGTATGAGGGATTACATGTTTGGTGGGGTACGCGGTCACAGCCAGAGGGTCAGTGCCCACGCCACCCACTGGAGGACTGTCTTTCTTGCTAAATGATCTCCAAGATTCAAGCTTTGGTCCTTACTTGGGGGTGGGGGTGTGGAGGGGAGGTCTCATGGCGTCTGCATTAAGAAGTCAGAACCAAGTCGAAGTGGGGTGGTGGGTGGGGAGCAGCTGCTCCACCAGACGAGATCTGACGGATTCTGTTCGACTTGTTCCCGCAGCTTCGCAACAACAAGGCAAAAGACGTCTGCTTGGACCAGGGGCCAGTGGAAAACCACACAGCAATCCTGTACCCGTGCCACGGCTGGGGACCCCAGGTAGGAGCCCTGTCTCTGACCAGGAAGGGAATGAGTTCACTGCACCTACTGGGGATTCATAGGACTCCTAGAAACTCCTTTTGTCCTCTTCTTTGGTAGCTATTGACTGTTCTGAGCAGGTGAGGGGCTTTCTGGTGGTTTCTCGACAGGAACGAGGGAGAAGATTCACAGGTGGCTGCATCAGCACAGATATTAAGAGGATAAAGGGGCACTCTCCTACCGAAAGGAAACTGTGCTTATATTTTGGTATCATTTGCTAGTAGGCAAATAGACGTCCCATGTACATATGTTTACTGATAACCAAGCAAGCCTGCTTACAGCATCAAAGAAAGCATTAGCCGCTTCCCTCATGAGAACCTGATTGGTGTGTCTGTTCCGAAAGGCCATTGTCAGCTTTTCTTTAATGTGTATTTATCTGTTCGGTCGCACTGGGTCTTATTTGCCACACGCAGGATCTGTAGCTGTGGTATGTGGGATCTAGCTCCCTGACCAGGGATCAAACCTAGGCCCCCTGTGTTGGGAGTGTGGAGTCTTTGCCACCGTCATCAGTTTAGGGGTGAGTGTGGCCCGGTCTGCAAGCGCTGGTACAATGCTGAGCATTGACTGGGAGGGAGTGATGTGCTGGCAGTAACATTTTAAAGAATACACATGTCTCCTGGTCTCTCAGGAGACAGCAAAGACAACCAAAGAGGGCAAAACAATCGACCGACACAGTAAGAGTAGAACTTGGTAAGTGAATTTCCTTTGACAGCTTTGTGTTAGCCCATGGTGTGCGTGTGCATGCGTGGGTGCATGGACGTGTGCACCGGGAGAGCTTAGCAGGTCCTCTAGCACTGGGAGGAAACAGATCCAAAGACATCATTAGACTTGACATGCATGAAAATATAAAACACTTTTATGTTAACCAGGAGTAATAAAAGGCACACCACAAACTGGGAAGACGTATTCAATTTCAGAGGCACACGAGGTGGTTGGTTCTAAGCCAGGCTCATATTCTCCTTTTGTTCGTCTGTGAAAGGAAGACCGTGGACACAATGCCCCGTAAGCTCCCTTCATCTCTCTCATGTTCTCTGAACACACACGTTCACCTGCAAGTTCACGTGCATCAGGCATACACACATCCTCTCACGTGCACTTGTGGCTCATGAGTTTGCTCAGCTCTGGACACTTGTGCTCTCCTGTTAAGCTGGCATCTGGAAAGAGACGAGCCGTATTTTCTCTGCTGTCACCGCAGGTAGTTCTCATAATCCAGACCCCCGCTCCCTTCATTGTGTGACTGGTCCTCTGAAAGTAATTCCAGGCAGATTGAATCCTGAGTCCTTTGCTCCTTGTGGTCACCCTAGGAGACAAGCAGGCAGTGTGGAGAAACTAAGGCACGAAGATGCCTGTGAGCAAAGCCAACCAGAACCCAGGCACTTTAAATTCAAATCCAGTCCACTGAATTCGAGATAATTTCCTGCCTACTCCCTGCCCAGACAGGAGCTGGTCACCGAGTTCTCCTCTCCTGCTGGGAGCTTGGTGGCCTTCATAGCCCAGTGCAGAAAATGTCTAGAATTCATCTTTTACCCACCCCTCCTGCATTCACTGGAGAAGGCGATGGCACCCCGCTCCAGTACCCTTGCCTGGAAAATCCCATGGATGGAGGAGCCTGGTGGGCTGCAGTCCATGGGGTCGCGTAGAGTTGGACACAACTGAGCGACTTCACTTTCACTTTTCACTTTCATACGTTGGAAAAGGAAATGGCAACCCACTCCAGTGTTCTTGCCTGGAGAATCTGAGGGACGGAGGAGCCTGGTAGGCTGCCGTCTATGGAGTCGCACAGAGTCGGACATGACTGAAGTGATGCAGCAGCAACAGCAGCAGCCTGCATTCACAAACTTTTCCAAACGGATGCTCCTGCCACTTAGTTGATGATGGGACAGCAAACCAAATCAGGCTCGTCCTTAATCCCCCCAGTTCTGGGAGGAACACCTGTACGCATGGGCCATGGTTGTTTTCCACCAGCTGATTTTGTGAAAGCAAATCTAATATTTTTTTTTTCCTGTTCTACCACATGTCCTGAATTAGAATGCAGCCTTGGTACTGCTTGCTCTCCACCTGCCAGACTGCCTCTCCTGTCGCTCATCAAGCTTTCCTCCTATTCTTCCCTAACCCACTCGCCCTAGGCTCTGAGTGTTTCCCCACCAGTCACGTGTCCTGACATGCTTTTAAACCACCTCGTAAAGTGCTGTGGGCAAACTGAATCAAAGCTCCTGTAACTAGGTGTGTTCCACAGACATTGTTAGCATAATTAATGGACTCTGTGTTGTAATTTATTATCAGACAGCAATTAAACAGAGATAAAACAGGTGCTGAGGAGGGTAATTTCCTGTCTTCAACATGTGTTTGTCAACAAGATGAAAACGGTTCCCGGCCTCTCAGAAGAGCCTGCTCAGTCACAAGCTAGTGACCAGCCTTGCTCTGGTCTGGTTACTACTTTGCATCAGACAAACATCGGTTTCTTTTCCGAGCCAGTGTTTTGTTTAAAGGTATTTTTCTTTAAACTGGCTCATTTATCTTTAAATAAACTTTATATCACACGCATAGAAAAAATAGATGTCAAGGGCACAGAAGCAGCCTTTGGTGTCAGCTTGATCCTATTTAGAGTCGGAAGTTTTCTCTAAGGAGGCCCAGGGCTCCCCTCCCCCAGCTTTTGCCATCTTGGGCCCAGGTCTCACATGGAGGGGGTGGACGGCGGGGTGACTTCACTGTAACAGCCAAGGTCTTCCTGCCAGGGTGTCGGCTGTGGGATTGTCCTCCTCTGCCAGCCCCTTCCAGTCTACCTGGTCAACCTGTCAACCTTCCCCATTCTGGAAGGCAAAGATCAAGAAGAGAGCACAGCGTGGGCAGCACTGGGCCGGGGCATCATTCTTTTAATTGCCCTCCAGTGGCTCTGGGGCTCCTCTCAAGTCCTTGTGTCCCAGCTGCTGCCCAAGGTCACTCTGATGCAATCCACGCCAGCTCTCTAGACGGTGTCATGGCTAGCTTGAGACAGGGAACAAAATGTTAACGATAAACCCACTTCTGGTTTGGGCAGCATTTAATCCTGTACCTGTCAGGCAGGTAGTGACCACCCTCCCACCCCTAGCTCCCTTTGAAAATTGAGATTCAGGCTATGCGAGGCCACTTTTCAAACCATCCCGTGACCTCTGGTCTTCAGTGCTGGGCTATACCATCTGATTCGTGGGAGGAGACCTAGCTCATGTCCTCGAGCCCCCAGTGTCCTCTAGTTCACAGGAGGACATAGAAGGAAGACTTGAAGCACGCGTGGAGGCAGTGCCAGGCGAGTGTGCAAGAGCAGAGGTGTAGAGGCGGGGTTGGGGNAGCAACTGAGTGTGCACGCACCTGCAAATCAGAAGACCTCCCCTTGCATTCCAGTGCAGCACAATAAATCCGTGGTGCCTCGCTGCAGATTCTCTTTTTTTTGTTGTCATCTTCTCTCAAAATATTTAAAACGTTTCTGGGTTTTTTATGTCAGGGCTCTGAGCTCTTGCCTCCTGGGCTGTCCCTTCATCCAGTACTTGTGAGCATCCCTCACGCCCACCCTTCTCTGCAGACGGGGGAAAGGAGCAGAGTTACTTCCCTTCTGCTCCCTCAGACTTGGTGGGGGACCCCAGCCTTTTTGTCTACCATCTGTTTTGCTTTTCCATTTCCAATCCCTGGTTCTCGCTTTCTAATCACCCCTGAAAAGTGGATCTCACAGACCACATACAGAGAACAAGCGCTTGACATCTTAGATGGCATGAAGAACTAAAGGTACGTGTATTTGGTTTTGCTTAAGGGGGCCTCCANTTTCCATTTCCAATCCCTGGTTCTCGCTTTCTAATCACCCCTGAAAAGTGGATCTCACAGACCACATACAGAGAACAAGCGCTTGACATCTTAGATGGCATGCAGAACTAAAGGTACGTGTATTTGGTTTTGCTTAAGGGGGCCTCCAGGTTAAGGAGGAATTCCTGTACTTTTCCTTTCTTGCCAGAAGGGGTTGATGAGCTCTTCTTTCCAGAAAATCAGACTTACAGTCCTAAGTTGTTTTCCAGTGGAGATTCTTGGTTAAAAGTTTTACATCTCCTTAGAAGTTGAATTGATCTTCCTCCAAACATCAAAAGTGATCCTGTCGGGTTTTTGTTTGCTTGTGGCTGCAACGCACAGCATGCAGGATNCAGGTTAAGGAGGAATTCCTGTACTTTTCCTTTCTTGCCAGAAGGGGTTGATGAGCTCTTCTTTCCAGAAAATCAGACTTAACAGTCCTAAGTTGTTTTCCAGCGGAGATTCTTGGTTAAAAGTTTTACATCTCCTTAGAAGTTGAATTGATCTTCCTCCAAACATCAAAAGTGATCCTGGCGGGTTTTTGTTTGTTTGTGGCTGCAACGCACAGCATGCAGGATCCTTGTTCCCCAACCAGGGATCGAACCTTCGGCCCCTTGTGTTGAAAGCACAAGTATTAGCCACTGTTCCACCAGGGAAGTTCCAGGCAGGTTTTTGTGTTACTATTAGGCTTGGAATAAGGAACTCAGGACACTAGGATGGTGCCCACATTAGCAGCTGAGCCTTCCTACCCTACCGAGAGCTTTTCAGGTCAAAGTGAGTCACTCCTTATCTTTTTCTTGTTTCCTAAAAGTGCAACACCTAATTGGTGAGTTTGAAAAAGAAAAATTTAAACCATCTATAATTCTACCACCTTCAAACAACCATTATCATCTCTGAGGCTTGCTTTCAGCATATTTTCCCCCACAGAAATATGTTGATTTCTTAAGGTGGTTCTCATATCACTGAATTAGTAAGGAAACATCGCTACTTCTGAAGGATGACAGGGGGGCAGGTGAAACCACCTGGAGAAAAGGGCTCTGTGTTCTTAGCACCATGACATGCAGCAAAGCAAGTGTCAGCTGTTCAAATAGCCTCATTCCCTGACTGTTCAGTTCAGACAGTTCTGAACATCCGACTCGTTGCTAAGGGCAGACCTGCAGAGGCAAGTGGGGCTCCGGCTGTGTCCCAGGGCACAGCGGGCTGGGGTCCTGGGACAGACCCTAGTGCAGCTCCGTGTCTGGTGGGTGATGGAGCCAGAGTGCTGGACCCCAGATAGGCAGGTGTCTCCGCATTCATTGCAAGTAGCAAGTGCATTGTCTGGAAATACTGCGCTTTAATCCAGCACAACGGGCCTTCCCTGGTGATCCAGTGGTCCAGTGGTTAAGAATCCGCCTTCCAGGGCAGGAGATGTGGGTTCTATCCCTGGTTAAGGAACTCAGATCCCACATGCTGCAGAGCAGCTAAGCCCTCAGAGCACCTAAGCCCTCACAGCACAGCTAGAGAAGCCTGCAGTGAAGACCCAGCAGAGCCAAAAATAAAAATAAAAACCCAGCATGATGAGTCATAATGGTGAGAAGAGAGGCCTTGGGGACCACCACCCCACTAGGATCTGACCCTCTTTATAGGAAACATCGAATTCTATAGCATGCCTTTAAGCTCCCAGATCAATTTTTTTAAAATAGTGATTATTTATGTATTGTGTTGTTGTTGTTGTTGTTCTGGGTCTTCATCACTGCATACAAGCTTTCTCTAGTTGCGGCGAGCAGGGACTACTGTCGGGTTGCAGGCACAGGCCTCTCATTGCCGTGGCTTCTCTTGTTGCACAGCACGGGCTGTAGGGCGCCCAGGCTTCACAGCTTATTGCCCCCACAGCATCTGGCATCTTCCCGGATCAGGGATTGGACCCATGTCCCTCCCCTGCATTGGCAGGCGAATTCCTACCCAATGTACCACCAGGGAAATCCCCAGATAGACTATTCAGTCAACTTTGTTGAAGTATAAGGTTGGTAGAGTAAATTGCATCTGCTTAAAGTGTACAATTGGCTGAGTTCTGGCAGGAGTATGCACCTATGAAATCCTTTGCTTAATCAAAATACAGAAAGTTTCTGTTGCATTTCCATTTTTTAAATTTATTTTTAATTGAAGGGCAATTACAATATTGTGTCGGTTTCTGCCATACATTAGCATTGATCAGCCATAGGTATACATATGTCCCCTCCCTCGTGAACCTCCTTCACGCCTGCCACTCCATCCCACCTTTTCTCTAGGTTGTCACACAGCCCCAGTTTGAGTTCCCTGAGTCATACAGCAAATTCCCACTGGCTATCTGTTTTACGTGTGTTAGTGTGTATGTCTGCATTTCCATTGTCATCCCTAAAGATTCCTCCTGCTCCTTTTCTCCACCCCACTCCTAGGCAGCCACTGTGCATACACTCTGATACAGTTGAAAATGTTTTGGGTTTTTTTTTCTGTATTGAATTGAGTTCTGGCATGCTCTGGACAGTGATGAAGAAAGTCTGTTTGTTTGTAAAAATGTACACGTGTACTCAGTAGTCCCCAGAAACCATTCTCATGGCTTCAGCCACACAACAAACAAATTCACCCCAGAGCAGTTCTGAATCAATGGAACCCATCTCTCTGTCTCCTGGGTAGAAGCTAGATAAACTGCATTTTTCATTTACCAATGGTTTTCTACCCCGACTAGGCCTGATTTTGAAATGATGAGAGAGACCTTTAATATGAAAGCAATTGCGAGCCATGTGTTTATTGACAAGTCAATAGGTTTTGCTGTGTTCCAAAGTCATTCCACAATTATTTGGCTGGCTTTTGTTTATTTGGCTGTAACCTGCATATTTTAGTTTTCCCTCAAGGCTGTTAAATGTGGGTTAATAGTTTTATGCACCTCTTCAATCATTTCAAATAGAAAATTCCTTTTTCTCCTAAATGAGAATTAATTGTATTTGAGCTCAAAGGGTTGTTTTTTTTTTGCTAATGCATTAGGATTGTGGATAATGACATTTATTTCTCTTTATGGGCCCAGCAGCCAAATCTAAAATAATCCTATTCAATTTAAAAGACATTTATAGAGCATTTGCTTTTTGCAAGATACTTTTCTTGGTCCTTATGGTATGTAAAAATGAGTAGAATGCTGCGGTGCTGAAACAACAACAAAGATAAAAAAAATCTCTAACAGGGAAAGACACATTAATAGAACATAGAAATATATCAATTGAAATAGATCACATGATGGGGTGGCTTTGTGGAAGAAAGGGAGATGGGGTAGGAGTAGGTATAATTGGGGGGATTAGGTTTCAAAGTAAGAATTTTTAAAATAATTTTATTCATTTTTGGTTGTGCGGGTCTTCCTTGCTCTGCTCAGGCTTTCTCTAGTTGCGCAAGCTATTCTCCAGTTGCAGCGCACAGGCTTCTCTTGATGGGAAGCAAGGGCTCTGGGGTGAGCAGACTTCAGTAGTTGCAGCTCGCAGGTTCTGGAGTGTTTGCTCAGTAGTTGTGGCACACGGACTTAGATGCCGTTCAGCATGTGGAATCTCCCCAGACCAGGGGTCAAACCTGTGTCCCCTGTATGGGCAGGCAGATTCTTAACCACTGGACCACCAGAGATGTCCGGTGTATATTTTATACAGAGAAGATTATTGGCTGCTTTTGAGAATCTTCAAGTCATCTGTCAGACTAAGCCAAGAAACCAAGAGTTAAGACTGAAAAGATGAGTTGGGGAACCTATAGCCAAAGATCATGGTTGAGAACGTGTATTCGTAAATACACTTGGGAGCCACTGCAGGTGGAGGCAGAGAATGGTAGGATTTGAATGTGCAGGGTCGGGGACAGATGGAAATGGGGAAGGGCTGGAGGGAAGAGGGCCAGTCACAAGCCTACTTCAGCAGTTCAGGTCCCACAATCAGCTGGGATCTTAGGAGGAAATGCATAAGAAGCTGTCCCTTCTTACCTGTGGTTCCAAACCTGCAGATTGAATCAACCCATCATATTATACATATTTCTTGAAAACATCCACATATAAGTGGACCTGTGTAGACAAAACCTGTGTTGTTCAGTAGTCAACTGTACACCCAAGAGGGGACTTCCCTGATGGTCCAGTGGTTGAGACTTCAATGCAGGGGGCGAGGGTTCACTCCCTGGTTGGGGAACTAAGATCCCACTTAGAGTGGGCAAAAAAAAAAAAAAAAAAAAGAGTGAGAGAGAAAACCTATATAAGAGAACTGATATTCACACCAAAACTTATACATGACTGTTTGTAGTGGTGTAATTTAGAATAGCCCCAAAGTGGAAACAAACCAAGCATCCACTCCCTGTGTGAGAAACCACCCTCCCCCAGAACGCAAATCCTGCAGTACCCTCCTCTCCTGCCCTGCCCACCTGGCTGGGGCTGGTGGCTGGCCTTTAAGGTCTTGGAAGTCTGGGTCTCCCTGTTTTCATGGCCTGAAAGACCTCAGAAAGGAGAGCTTCTAATCCCAGTGGCATTTAGCTTCGCTCTTTAAACATCTGGGTCACAGATACGCTCAGTTAATTAATGTTCTTCGCACTGCTCATGTGCCTGCTGGATAATAGATTGATTCATAATTTCAATAAGCAGCTGTGTATATCTTTCCCCTGAGCATAAAGGCAGCTTGCTGTCATTCATCACTTTGCATTTGGTGAATTTGAATATATTCAGAGAGACATTGTCGAAGGAGGGATGGGGAAGGGCTTCTGATTTTTTCTTTTTTTAACCATTTTGCCTGTAACAATTACTCTGATTTAAAACTAATTTGGATTTAAAACACATGTTAACCATATCGCTCTCTCTTTATGGGCATTTAATAAACTCCTTGTCACTTGTTTCTGAGGGATCAGGAAGACTCCCTTTGGGGATCGGAGCAGAGCGTTTCTGAGCAGTTTTCACTGGAAGAGAAATCCCCTACAGAGGATCTTATCCCCTGGAGAAAAGGCACATGTGTCCCGGGCAGGGCTGTTTTTCTGCTCCATTTCTGGCCAGAAATGCCCAGAATCTCAGAAGCCCAGGATCAATCTGAGAGGAGGTCCCTCCACTGCTCAGCTCCTGGGCCAGGGCTGCCAACCACTGGGTCTCTGGGAACCCAAGGATAGAAGCCAGAGCCCAGGCAGGTTGACCAGATGTCCTCAGGCTTGTTTCCTCTTCTTTGAAACAGGAAGGGTAGTAGCACCTAACCCATGGGTTCTTGTAGAAATTACATTATTTCTCCTCTGGGGCCAAGGATGCCTCCAACACATGCTGGCTGGTAATATTGTTTTGTAATGGGTTAGGGATCTCTTGTTAATTGATGATCATCACTGCAGCTCCAGCCCCTCATAGGATCGTGAGAACAAACATGGAGTTTGCGCTTGCATCTTGCCAGCCTGCATTGGAATCATCTCAGTGGGAACACAGCCTCATCCTTGTATTTCCACGGCCTGTCCCTAGGCTGGGCACACAGAGGACATGTTTGTTGGAGGTTCAGGAAACAGCCGTGGCTGCATTTTGTAAATGTTGATGCTCATCACATTTGTCGTATGCTCATTCACAAACCTGTCAGGAGCCCTTGGTCTGTGATTGTCTTCTAGGAAGGAATGAAATAAGACACAGTCCCTGCCCCCAAAGGGATGTGAAAGACAGGTGAATGTATTTGTTCAAAAATTTGAATACAGGGATTTAAACAACATTAGCAGGCAAGAGGGGCCAAGACACCAAACTAGTATGGACTCACAATTAGTTGTGCAAAGTGTTGGCAGGCGTCATTATCTGTGTATTAGAGAGCTACTGCTTGTGATAACTACCCCCAAACCTTAGTGGCATAAAACAGTGTACGTGTATTAGTGCTTATGAGTCTGAAGATCAGGTGAGCAGTGATCTGGACCAGGCTCAGATGCTTTGGGTTGGATTCACTCATGTGTCTCCCATCAGCTAGCAGACTGGCTGAACACTGTCTGATCCATGATGACCTCATTTATTCGTCTGATGGTTGACTGGCTGGTTGGTTGAACCACATGTCTATCATCCTCTAGCAGGCCAGCCTGGGCTTACTGCCACGGTGGCAGTAGGGTTCCAGGAGGGTGGAAATTTGCAAGCTGTATACCAGGAACAAACAGGTCCTCCTTTCTGCTACTTTCTGTTGGTCAAAGCAAGGCAAGTCACAAGGCCAACCAGTATTCCAGGATGAGGAGAGAGACTCCACTTCTTAATGGAAATTCCAGCAAAGTCATGTCACCCAGAAAGATGTGGCCCCTTTGGCAATCCACCCCATGCTACCTACCATTTGCTGCAGTACGTGGAGCACAGGGCAAGGCCCAGCACTGGACTGCACATTTAGGATATTTCTGCCTTTTCATCATTAGAAATAACATTGCAGTAAATCCCCTGGAGTAGGAAACACCAACCCATTCCAGTATTCTTGCCTGGAAAATTCCATAGACAGAGGAGCTTGCGACAGTCCTTGGGGTCACAGTCAAACACGACTGAGCGACTGAGCATGCAAAATACCCTGTATGTAAATTTTTTCTTCCAGCTTTACTGAGGTAACTGGCATATAGTACTGTATAAGTTTAAATAAGTGTACAGCATAATGATTTGACTTACATCTTCAAATGATTATCAGAGTAAGCTTAGTGAGCATCCATCAACTCACGTGGATACAAAATTAAAGAAATGGAAAAAGAAATATTTTTTCTTGTGATAAGAACTCAGGATTTACTGTTTTAACTTTCATTTGTAATATACAGCAGTGTTAATTATATTTATCATGGTGTACATTACATCTCTAGTACTTACGTATCTCATAGGTGGAAGTTTGTACTTCTTTTTTTTTTTTTTTTT
>SJYW01046112.1:60959-84126 GCA_006410735.1 Raphicerus campestris | reverse complement strand
TTTTTTTTTTCCCCTCCTAAGAATGAATATTTCCTCCATGAACCAAAGCTGTGCAAAGTCTACTCATTCCAGTTTTTACTAAAATAATTACACTAGCTGGAAAGAGGAGTATTGGTTTCAGGAGTGACTTAGCACGTGCAGAAAAACCATCATCACTTAAGGACCTCACAGGAACACAGATCCTTTCAAGTGGTGTTAACTGTTTTGATGGAGAAATTTTCAAAATGCAGCTGTAATGCACTTTTAAAGTCCCCACCCCCAACTCCAGCTACATTTCAAAGTTGCCACTTGGGCTTGTCAGCTGCTCTGTCATCACCTTCTTTTCCAGTTCTTCAGTGGGAAGAAGATCATATTTCACTTGAGTTATGCCAACCGGACTTTCTGAACTAGGACAACCAAGGCCATCTCTGGTAGTTTTAAATCTTACACACCATTGTGATAGCAGTGGAGGTTGGAAGTTGGTTTTTTTTTTTTTTTTTTGGCTGTGCCACACAGTTACAGGATCTTAGTTCCCCGACCAGGGATTGAACCTGGGCCCTCATCAATGAAAGCACCAAGTCCTAACTATTGGATTTCCAGGGAATTCCCAAGATTTTTAAAAGTAGATTGATTGGATCAAGGGAGAGAAACATTTTAAAATTGCAGAATTCATATTTTGAAATTCCTTTTCGAAAGGTGGTACTCATTTACCCTCCCTCCAGCCCATCTTAGGCTCACGTTGGCAAAATACAGATAATCTCTTTTTTTTAAATATGGTGTCTCATTGTTTTGATTTTTATTTATTTTGACACCTAACATGTTGAATGCTTTTTAACATGCCTGTTTCTTCTTCAGTGAGCTGCCTCTTTGGGCCCTTTTGCAGCAGGGTAGATTTAATTGATCCCAGTTAACAAATGAAGAGGAAATGGAGGCTCAGAGAGGTCAAGTGACTTGTTCAGGGTGGCCCAGCCAGCTGGAAGCAGAGCTAACATTAGAATTTGAATATCCCGCTTTTTCATTTATTCCTGCTCCCTGTGTGGTTGAACAGAAGGCCAAATTCCTGAAACACTGACTGTGGATATGCTTAGGAAGAAGTCAGAGAGGGGCCCGGGGAATCTGTCTGTGTCCAGGCTTCGCAAGCCGAGGGCCTCCTGGGCGGGGCGCTCCTATGAGTGGGGTTAGGGTGGAGTGGGGGGCAGTGCCAGGCCTGAGACAGTGGTCGGGACTGCAGCCCGGACTCTGCCGCCCACGGCCCTGCCGCTCTGCTTTCTCCCCAGCTGGCTCGCTACACCAAGGAGGGCTTCCTGCACCTGGGCGCCCTGGGGACCACCACGCTCCTCCCTGACACCCGCTGCCTGGTGGACAATGCCAAGAGTAGGCTGCCCCAGCTCCTGGACTGTGACAAGGTTAAGAGCAGCCTGTACAAGCGCTGGAGCTTCATCCAGGTGAGCCCTCCACGGACAGGCTGGGCAGGCCGCCCGGAGCAGGTGAGGATGGCACGGGCTTCCCCTGGAGGGCAGCAACAAAGTGCACCCAGGGTCTCCCAGCTCAAGGCCAGGTGCTAGACTCAAAGCGTGTTCAGGGGGATCCCAGGGGCCTTTGCCTCTTAGTGCCAGGCACTATGGTAATTCTCTTTCTCTCTGCCCACTCCCCCCTCCTTTCCCTGTCTCTGGCTCCCCCTGTCTCTGTCTCTGTCTCTCTCATTCTCTGGATCTTTCTCTGTCTGTCCTTATATCTGCCTCTCTGTCTCTGCTGTCTTTCTGTGGTCCTGTCTCTGTCTCTCCATCGTGCGCTCTCTCTCTCCCTCTCCTCTTTCTGGCTCTCTCATCCTCTGTATCTTTCTCTATCCATTTGCCTCTCTGTCTCTCTGTCCTTCTCTCTGTCTCTCTGTCTCTGATGTCCATCTTTCTCTGGTCCTGTCTGTCTCTCCATCGCGGTCTCTCTGTCTCCCTCTCTGTCTCTCTCTCTCCTCCTCTCACCCTTGCATCCTCCCAGAACGGCGCCATCATGAACAGAGGCACGGGGCGCTGCCTGGAGGTGGAGAACCGAGGCCTGGCGGGCATTGACCTCACGCTCCGCAGCTGCACGGGGCAGAGGTGGACAATCAAGAACTCCATCAAGTAATCTGGGGAGCCGGGCCCCCGGGACAGGGCCTGGCATGCTCTGGACCAGCCACACCGGGGGATAAACAGCAAGACACCTGGGGGTGCTCAGTGGGGCTTCTCCAGGGCAGCCCGGGGTCCCCGGTGGAGACTCTGCGTCTTCATCAGGCATCCAACTTCCCGAGGCCCATGCACCCTGGGAAAGGCCCCTGACCCTTCTCTGGGAACCCAGAAGCCGAGTCTTCTGCAGCCCAGATGTGGACCTGGTACGAAGGAGCGACACATCACATCTCCTCTTGGTCATCTTCCCACCCACCGTCAGGACGGGACTGGCAGGGCCCCTCCTTTTTCTCATCTCACAGCAGCTTCTCCCCAGCCTTCAACAAAGGGGAGGGGGCTGGGCCACATCCTAGCTCCTCCTCCTCCAAGAAGGCAGCAAGGCCCTGGGACTCAGTTTCCCCCAGGTTGTCTCTGCCCAGATGCCCATTTACAGCCCAAGATCACCACCCCAAACCTTTCCAGCCGGTGGCCTTGGACTTTGCTGGACTCTCACCCCTGAGATGACCTGGGAGGGTGCGTCCCTGGGCACCTGGGCACTGAGGTGCCTATGTGCCAGCTCTTCCGCCTGTGTCCTCAAGAGGGAGCCAGAGAGCACACGGCCGGCCTTGGCTGTGAAGGCCCCCGGCTGGAACGGGATGTTCTGCCCTGCCTGCCCAGGGACAGAGCATCCCCCAGACACGCCGTGAACTGCCGCCGCGGGGGCGGCAAACAGCCTCCACCTGGAACTTAAGGACTGCCATCAGCACGGCACGGGGGGCCAAGACCCTGGAGGGTGCTCATCTCGTGTTTCCCCGCACTCTGCTGGCTGACGGGAGAAGGCAGCCGAGTCCTCGCGGGAAGAGTAATCATATTTTTCCGATTGCCCTCTGGTTAGGGTGCACTTATAAATCAGAGTTAATATATGGACGCGTGTGCATGCGTATGAGGGTGTGTGCGTGGTGGGGCGCGTTAGAGCGTGCATGTGTGTGTGTGTGTGTCCGGGTGTGTGCGTCTGAGTGCATGGTAGAACAGACGTAGAGGTGTGGCCCTGGACTTGTCGCTTTATTGCCCACCCGGATCAGGTCAAGGATTTGAAGAAGCTTGCTGGAGGTGGGGGAGGGGGGTGGCCACGGTCATTGGCCGGGAGGATGTGGCTGGGCCTTGCCCAGTGTGCCGCCCCAGATGGAAGGCTGCCCTTCCGCCAGTTCCCATCTGTCTCCCTCATGCTTTCCGGACAAGCCCGGCCCGGAACCAAACTCTGTCCCTGCCCAGTTTGGGGTTCACAGTGTCTCATTTGGTGGCATCTTACTGGTGAAAGTCCCCCCCCACTTGTGAAATAAATACATGTGAGCAATTCCCATCTCAGTCTGGTTTGCTCTTTTATTTTTAATTGGAGGATAATGGCTTCACAATGTTATGTTATGTTTCTGCTGTGCAACAAGGTGAATTAGCCATAAGTATACATACTTCCATCCCTGCTTCCATCCTCTTGAGGCTCCCCCCACCACCACCACCTCCCACCAATCCCACCCTTCTAGGTCATCACAGAGCACCGAGCTGAGCTCCTGTGTTAACATACCAGCTTCCCACTAGCTATCATGGGGTTCTCTGGTGGCTCAGTGGTACGGAATCCACCTGTCAATGAAGGAGACGTGAGTTCCATCCCTGGGTCGTGGAAGACCCCCTGGAGAAGGAAATGGCAACCCACTCCCAGTATTCTTGCCTGGGAAATCCCGTGGACAGAGGAGCCCAGCAGGCTACATTCCCGCGCGGTTGCAAACTAGTTGGACATGACTTAGCAACTAAACGACAACTAGCTGTCTACTTTATACATGGTAGTGTATTATGTCAATGCTACTGTCTCAATTCATACCCCACCTCCTGCCTCCCCTTGCTGTGTCCACAAATCCATTCTCTAATCTGCCTCTCTGTTCCTGCTCTATGAATAGACTCATCGGTATCATTTTTCCAGAGCTCGGGCCAGGAGGCAGTTCTTGGGACTTGGCAGAGGGCTTCTGGTTGATTAAAGGCAAAGATGGTTCACCCTGTGGTGCTGGGACACAGCCAGCCTGTCCTTGCACTCGTCTCCACCCAAAGCAGGACAGAACTTGACATTTGGCATCTGCTTGCTAACTCCCTGTTGACTCCAAATTAGAAGGGTCAGGTAGGTGAGGACAGTTGTGTGGCGGAGGAGTGTTCTAAGTGACACAGCTGATCACTCTGATCCACCCCTTCCTGCTGCCCGCAGCCACTCTGTCTCTTGAGACCAGGGAGCCCGCGGTGGAGCAGCTGCACCTTCTGTTCGTGGAAAAGTGAAATCTGAAAAGACGGGAGGACTTCTCTCCTGGAAATGGGACTGGAAGGAAATGGGCTGAAGTCCCCTCAGCTCTGACAGCCCCCATGCCCTTCCCTTCCAGGAAGCCAAGAAGATCTAACTTGTTGGGTGTCCCTTGACCCCCCCCCCCAGACATGCTTGTCAGTGGCCCTTTGTGGACCTGTGTGAGAATCGGGGTCCATGAGCACACTGATGGAAAATTCTGCTGTTTGGTGATGAGGAATTCGTCGAACTCATTGTCAGGGGACTTCCCTGGGGGTCTGTTGGTTAAGACACTCTGCTTCCACTGAAGCGGGTATGGGTTCAGTCCCTGGTTGGGGAGCTGAGGTCCCACGTGCTACAGGGCACAGCCAAAAAATAAAGTTTTTTAAATAATAAAAAACTTAAATGTCAGAATCTCAGGGTAACTATTAAGCTCAAAGAACCAAGGATCAGCTGGTCCCCACGTGGGGTCAAGGGGGTCTTTGGGTAGTATTCCAAGGTGGCGCTTTGGTAGGCGGTTCTGCCCTGACTGAGCCAGTCTCCCCCTACCCGCCATGGGCCTCAAGGTAGAAACTCAAAAAGGGCAAATATTCCATTTCACCATTAGCTGAGGAGTTGAGTCTAAATCCTCATGAGGTGCTCAAAGAGCCCTTGTGGGATCCTTCCTCCTCTAGGAAATGGGCCAAAACGGACTCTGACCAAAGGAGCGGAGACCTGTTCTGTGTCTTCCCAACATCCACACTCTGGTTCCCCAGCGGAGTTGGGCCGACGTGCTCACCGTGTGTCGGGCTCATTTGTACTCCCCAAGGCTGCACCCCTAGCCATTAGAGAGCAGGAGGTGCCCTGGAGTTTTCCAGAGAGAATTCCTGCTTTTTTTTTTTTTTTTTAATGTATGTCATTTTTTGGCTGCACCAGATCTTAGCTGTGTCATGTGAGATCTTCAATCTTTGTTGCAGCACACAGGATCTTTAGTTTTGGCATGTGAGCTCTAGTTGTGGCACATGGGACCTAATTCCCTGACCAGGGATCAAACCTGGCCCCCCTGCATTGGGAGCTCAGAGTCTTAGCCAATGGACCACCAGGGAAGCCCTGAGAACGACTGCTTTTCTTCGGGGTCACAGGATAGCAGTCAGGGTGCTTGGATTTACTTGTTTACATGGGGGTGGTGTATGAGGGTGCTGGTTTAGGACGGTAGGAGGCTCTTAGCCTTCTGGCACCAGTACGTGTCCTCCAAATCCTGGCTCTGTGCCTCAGTTCCAGTGTCAGGCTGTCCATTCATATCAGCACTGGCTCCTCCCAAAGGGCGGAGCCTGAGGCCAATGTCCAATCAACATCCTTTTCACCCCATAGCATCCCCATGGACCTGAAGGCTTGGGGTGGCTGGCCAGTGGCCAAGGCAGAGAAGAGGAATTAACCTGTAGCCAAAGGAGGAGGAGAGAAAAGACAAGCAGGGTCCCAGGGTAGCCTTAGGTCTCAGTGCTTTGGGGGAATGCAGAAGTTCCAGAGACCCACCTCTTTGCGTGATGACGTGGCTGCAGGCTGCAAGCATCAGGCTTGAGTTCTGACAACCTTCGTGCATCTCCCTCCATCCACACAGTCCTCTCACATGGGCACTGCCCACTGTCCTGTCTTCTGGCCAGTTCCTTCTCTTTCATTTTTTCCCTTCAATTTATATGGGGAAAAAAAATATCAGAGATGGTATTCCTAATCCAGGCCCAAGCCATCAAAGCTGATGCCTTTGAATGTGTTATTTCTCAAGTGTGTTAGTCACTTAGTCATGTCTGACTTTTCAACCCCATGGGCTGTAGCATACCGAACTCCTATATCCATGGAATTGTCCAGGCAAGAATGCTGGAGTGGGTAGCCATTTTCTTTTCCAGGGGAACTTCCTGATCTAGGGATTAAACCTGGGTCTCCTGCAATTTAGGCTGAGTCTTAACCATCTGAAGAATTGAGCTTTTGAACTATGGTGTTGGAGAAGACTCTTGAGAGTCCCGTGGACAGCAAGGAGATCCAGCCAGTCCTTCCTAAAGGAAATCAGTCCTGAATATTCATTGGAAGGACTGATGCTAAAGCTGAAATTCCAATACATTGGCCACCTGATGAGAAGAACTGACTTACTGGAAAAGACCCTGATGCTGGGAAAGATTGAAGATGGGAGAAGGGGACGACAGAGGATGAGATAGTTAGATGGCATCACCAACTCAATGGGCATGAGTTTGAGTAAGCTCCAGGACTTGGTGATGGACATGGAAACCTGGCGTGCTACAGTCCATGGAGCTACAAAGAGTCGGACACAACTGAGCGACTGAACTGAACTTACCATCTGAGCCACAAGGAAACTGATTGGGGGGCTAGAGAAGAAGAAGAGACAGAAAGGACAGAGAACCTCAGTTTGGGCCAGAAGCCACCAACGTTAAGCCTCGACTCCAAGCCCTTTGACTTGGGTTTCTGAAGCCATGTTTTCTCAGCTGATTATTTTTTTCATTAATCCTGAAAAGTAACCCTTTTTCACAAAGGACAGAAGTCAGGCCTGGGCAGAGCAGGCAACTTCCCCAAGGCTGCCCAGTGATCCGTTGTCCCTGACTTGCATGCATTTTCGACTCCTTCCACTTCACTTTCAAGGGCTGCTCTGAGAGTGGCTGAGTGCCAGCAGCCCAGTGTGAACTGGGGAGGAGCTCACAGTCTACACGAGGAGCCAGGTGGTCCAGGGAGTCTGGAAACTGCCAGGTGGCCAGACTCAGGTTCCGGATCCCCACTCATTGCCAGCATGTCAGCCTCCTGCTTTGATTTGAGCTTCACATGAGCAGCTGGGCTGGCTGATCACCAGCTCCTTATCACCACCCCTTCCTCTCATCCGGAACACAGATCCCTGAGTCTCTCAGCATTCTGCTTCCTCACTTAGGTAAGTTTCAGAGAGCTCCATAGAGGGACTGGTTATTGTTGTTGATCAGTCGCTAAGTCATGTCCAAGTCATTGCAACCACATGGACTGCAGCACACCAGGCTTCCCTGTCCTTCACCATCTGGAGTTTGCTCAGACTCATGTCCACCCAACCGTTTCATCCTCTGTTGTCCCCTTCTCCTCCTGCCCTCAATCCTTCCCAGCATCAGAGTCTTTTCCAAAGATCCGGCGCTGCGCAACAGGTGGCCAACGTATTGGAGCTTCAGCATCAGTCCTTCCAATGAATATTCAGGGTTGATTTCCTTTAGGATTGATTGCTTTGATTGCCTTGCTGTCCAAGGAACTCTCAAGAGTCCTCTCCAGCACCACAATCGAAAGTATCAGTTCTTTGGTGCTAGCCTTCTTTATGGCCCAACTCTCATATCCATACATGACTACTGGGAAAACCATAGCTTTGACTATATAGACCTTTGTCAGCAAGGTGACATCGCTGCTTTCTAACATGCTGTCTAGGTTTGTCATAGCTTTTCTGCATGCCAAACTCTGGTTCAGTTCAACAAATATATTTGGACACCTATTCTGTGTCCTTTTTAAGACTACTTGGAGGGAGGGAAGAAGAAAGGGAGGGAAGCAGGGAGGGAGGGAGAGAGGGCCAGGAGGAAGGAAGAAAGAGGAGTGAGCAAACGAAGAAATGGCAGCTCAAAGATACTGAGCAAGTGGAAGGCACTGGGATGATGACTGCTGTGGTCTTTACCCTTTAAAGCTTTTATCTGAAAGAAGACACAGGATATTGGGCCTCGCCACCCCTGGAACTGGGGCGGCCAGGAGATGGGGTCTATGCCTATTGGCATAAATGGGTTCCTGGCATGTTAGCAGATTCCAGTGTTCTTTCCCCAAAGAGGCTCCAGCTGCTGGAGGGAGCTTACAGGTGTGGCTCTCGCTTCACTTCTGCTGCCCTCTGATGTGGGCCCCCAGCCCCGTCCAAGCACAGCGCCGAGAAGAGGACATGAGAAAGCCAGACAGGCATCGCTGAGGCTGATGCCGGTTCCAGGACCCCGGAGGCTGTCAGGCTTGCCAGTCAGCACCGCCCTTAATAACTGGTTGGACTTTCTTGTTACTCCAGGGTCAAAATACCATCTAATTCATTCTCACATTGGATGCGTGCCTACCTGTCCAGGTAATTACTCAACATTAGCTTGATAAACTCTAGAGTCAGCTCATCCCAGGGCAGCAAACTCTTTCTGACAGTGAACCAAGCAAAGTCTGAGTCTCACTAACCACTTCGCACTGTTCTGAAAACAAGATCAGGTATGAGAGAGGTGTGTGTGTATGCTCAGTCGTGTCTGACTCTTTGCAACCCTATGGACTCCTCTGTCCATGGAATTTTTCAGGCAAGAATACTAGAGTAGGTTGCCATTTCCTCCAGGGGACCTTTCCAGCCCAGAGATCGAACTCACATCTGTTACACCTCCTGCATTGGCAGGCAGATTCTTTACCACTGAGACACCTGGGAAGCAAAAACAAGATTCATTCACCTTTAACATCTGCCTGGCACCTTAAGTCAGGGCCCCCTTGGAGCTTTCATACTGCTGGTTGTCTCTGAGAGAGAAGCAACCAGTATTCCCTCGGTGGCAACTTTATCACAGACAGAACCCATCTCTGCCACCTGGTGAAGTGGTTCACTTTCTTGGCTGGGAGGCCACGTTCCATGGGCCACAGACTGAAACCCCAATAACACCAAGCCCTGTGTTAGACTATATTTTCCCTATCCATATATATCTGTGACAAAGTTCATACATTAGACACAGTGAGAGATCAATAACAATAACTAGTAATAACAGGATGGGGAAAACATCCCTGGTGGACCAGTGGTTAAGATTTTGCCTTCCAGCGCAGAGGGTGTGAGTTTGATCCCTGGCTGGGGAGTCATGATCCCACATGCCTCCTGGCCCAACAACCAAACCATAAAAACAGAAGCAATGTTGTAACAAATGCCCGGGCCTTTATTAAATGCCCAGGCTGCTCTGCTCAAAACTTTCTTGCCAGACTTTTTTTGCCCTAAAAAATACACAAAAGAGAGAATGCAACTTCCCCGTGCTGGCCCAAGTCACCAAACCAAGGTTCTGGTGCCCAATTTCACATCTCCAGGTTTCTCCATGTCATTCCATCCCGACCTCTCTAATTCAGGATTCCAGATACTTGAGTNCAACTTCCCCGTGCTGGCCCAAGTCACCAAACCAAGGTTCTGGTGCCCAATTTCACATCTCCAGGTTTCTCCACGTCATTCCATCCCGACCTCTCTAATTCAGGATTCCAGATACTTGAGTCTGTGTTTGCCTGGACATTTGCTGTTATGAGCGAAGCTTAGAAACTGAAGGCTATTTAGCTGCATGGCTGCAGAGTGGCCCCTGAGACCCCCTTGGACATACGTCCCACCACTCTGATATTTATACCCACTTCTTGGATGTTCTGTGAAGCATGTCCCCTGTCTAGCACCAAGGTGGAAACCAGAAAAAAGTTCTGGTTCCCATGTGCACTGAGAATGTATCTCCTTTCCACTCTATTACAATTCAGGGTCTCGTGGCCCCCAGAAGCCCAATCCTAATCTACCATGAATTTGCCCAAACAAGTGAGATTCTTAATCTGTCTTGGGACCGTTTCTAGAATTCATTTCAAGGATGGAATTGTTGCTGCAGCCCCTGGAGCGAACCTGCATTTCTTTCTGGAGCATTTTCCATGAGATTCTCATCAGTAACCAGCACAGGAAGCAGGCAGGGAGCGGAAAACTTTGGTTCTCTGAACAAGCCTGGGTGAGAAAAGCCCAAAAACTTCCATTTCCCGTCCACCCCGCGCTCAGGTGGTGCCCAGCCTGACCCTGACAGTGACCCTGAGGGAGTCTCAGGTCCTTGTGGCTCTCCCAGTGCATATGGCAGTCTCCCGAAGATGCCAGACAGGGCCCAGCCCTTGCCAGCTGTGGGACAGACGTGCGCGATGCCCTCTCAGCGGAAGGAAGCTGCTATCTCCCTGCAGCAAGTAGTTTGCGCTTCCGGTCATTGTGGTGGGAAGCTTGTTATCGTTGCCATTCTTTGGTCTTGTTCGGGGCTGAAGTTCTGGGGTTTCATTTTAAGTTTGCTGCTGAAAAACCTTTCTTATCCCCAAAAGAATGATCCAGAAGGGTGAGGAGGTCTCCCGCCGGTAGCTAGATTGCGCAAAGGTGAGCATGGGAGAGTCTCTCATCAAGCACAAAGCGTGCTTGTTTTTGTTTCAGCTTTGCCATTTTTTGCTTGCTTGTTTCTACTGCTTTCCCTGGACTGTCATCGTTGCTGGGCCGGTTTCCTCATCAGTCTAGTGCTAACTGCTGATTCTGGGGTGAGGGTCGGGGAGGGCGTGGCCTTTGCTGGCAGGACAGGGCCAGCCATGTGCCTGAGAGTGGGGCACGAAAAATGTCATTGTCGCCATAACTAATGGCCACCTTTATTTAAGCACGTGCTGTGTGCAGGCTGTAGGCAGAGGCTTTTTTTCCCCTTTAATTTTTAATTGGAGAGTAATTACAATACTGTGATGGCTTCTGCCACACGTCCCCATGAATCAGCCACAGGTGTACAATGTCCGCTCCCTCTTGAGCCTCCCTCCCCTTCCCACACCCCTCTAGGTTGTCACAGAGCACCAGCGTTGGGTTCCCGGCATCATACAGCAAAGACTTACAGGCACCCTCTCTCTTGATTGACCCAGCGACCTCCCGGCCAGGACTATTGTTTTCCCTTTACAGGCAAGGACACTCGGGCTCAGAGAGGTCCAAGTGTGTCCTGAAGTCACGGAGTCTGGAAGGAGCAGGTCTGCAATTCAAATTCACTCAAAAGTACTTGTTCCTAACCATTAGGCTACACTACCTGCCCAGCAGCTTTGCTCCGAGGCCTCTCTTCTAACATGAAAACCTCAGAGAAGAGAAGAGGAGGAATGATACAAATAAACTTATTTACACAACAGAAACAGACTCTCAGACTTGGAGAAGCATTGTACGGTTGCCAGCGGGGGAAGGGTGGGGGAAAGGGATAGTTAGGGAGTTTGCGATCAACATGTACGCACTGTTACATTTAAAGCGGATAACCAACAAGTCCTACTGTATAGCACAGGAACTATATTCCATATCTTATGATAAGTCTTAGTGGAAAAATATGAGAAAGTGTATATATATAAAACTGAGTCACTTTGCTGTACAGTAGAAATTAACACAATGTTGTAGATCAACTATACATCAATAAACTAAATTTAAAAAAAAAGAATCTCACTATCCAGAGAGGCCCCCTCAAACTACTGTTTTTTAAAAAACATTTAATTTCAAATTGGGGTATAACTGATTAACAAGCCATGTTTTGACATTTTCAGGTGAACAGTGAAGGGACTCAGCCTGACATATACATGTATCCATTCCCCCAAGCTGCTGTTCATTGCACTTACGAACATACTTCCCTACCTTTTCCTTGCATATGGGTAACTATAGCTTCATGGATATCACACACAATGGGGTCATGACACAATGAAATATAATGGGATAAGTTGACATTCCTGTACTTTGGTCTAAAAAGCCAGCTGGACTAATGCGTGCTGGGGGAGATACAGCTTAGCAAGCATCAAGTATAAAACAAAACGGGCTTTATAAAGTAGCTGCCTTGGTAGGGGTCAGCAGTCTCCAGAAGAAGTCAATGGGATCTTAGGAAAATCCAGGAGGAATGGTGGTCCTGCCACCTTGGAGTCCCCTGAAAGGAGGGAAGCTGGGAGAGTATAGAGCCTGAACAGCATGTCTTATTAAGGAAGAAACCAAGTATGTTGAACTTTGAGGAGATGGTCATTTCTCTGAAGACTCAGTGCTATGGGGGAGGGAGGAGGCGAACACCCACGGGAGACGGCTTGGATTTGTTTCTTTTTATGACCTGGAGATTCAGAATGGGGCCAAATGGATGGAAGCCAGGCTACAGCTCTGAGCTCATGGTAAGAATCTGCCTTTTAACAGAGCCGTCCACCCAAAGCTGGGATCAGGTCTCAGGAGGGAGTGAGTTGTGTTCCTGGAGAAGTTCAAGCAGAATGGGTGCCCTTTAATGTTACTGCCAGCCCTGCGCTTATGTGACTCCACTGGGGAACCTTCTGAGGCTGCCCATTGCAGCTTCCAGCGCTGGTAAGGTGAGCTGTATGCTGGTTGACAGAAGAGGGTGTCAGAAGCACGTCTTTTCGTGAAGATGTGCATGACAGCTGAGAGATCAAAGTTATCCTTGTCACATGTCACTTTTGAAGAGAAGAACGCCTTGACAGTTCATAGTTTATTTAACAGGATGACTCACAAAGAAGAAGAAAAAACATTTTTTTTTCAAAAGACATTGCTACATATTTAATGATGGGCCAAGTTTTTGCTTTCAAAAAATGAAACAGGCTTATTTTAGGTCTAGCAGTGAAAAGAAGAAATGATCACAGACTCATAGTTTTAAAATTTCTCCATGGGAAGAGGCAAATCTCAGGTACAGAAGAATTCCAAATAAATTATGGAGATTCTTCACTCTAAGAAAAGAGAGCCTAACTCCCCACTCCGTATTACTTGTGACATCCTTCCAAAGAATACAGTTTGGAAAGCAGAGCGGGGAGAGAAACTTCACAGCAGAAGAAATTGACAAACACTGCTGTAGCCCCGCGATCAAGGTCAACGTGAACAGAATTACGTTCTGTGGACCGTATAGCGGGAAGGGCACTTTACCTCTGTGGTCTTCACCCAAAAAAACCACAACCANAAAAAAAAAGAATCTCACTATCCAGAGAGGCCCCCTCAAACTACTGTTTTTTAAAAAACATTTAATTTCAAATTGGGGTATAACTGATTAACAAGCCATGTTTTGACATTTTCAGGTGAACAGTGAAGGGACTCAGCCTGACATATACATGTATCCATTCCCCCAAGCTGCTGTTCATTGCACTTACGAACATACTTCCCTACCTTTTCCTTGCATATGGGTAACTATAGCTTCATGGATATCACACACAATGGGGTCATGACACAATGAAATATAATGGGATAAGTTGACATTCCTGTACTTTGGTCTAAAAAGCCAGCTGGACTAATGCGTGCTGGGGGAGATACAGCTTAGCAAGCATCAAGTATAAAACAAAACGGGCTTTATAAAGTAGCTGCCTTGGTAGGGGTCAGCAGTCTCCAGAAGAAGTCAATGGGATCTTAGGAAAATCCAGGAGGAATGGTGGTCCTGCCACCTTGGAGTCCCCTGAAAGGAGGGAAGCTGGGAGAGTATAGAGCCTGAACAGCATGTCTTATTAAGGAAGAAACCAAGTATGTTGAACTTTGAGGAGATGGTCATTTCTCTGAAGACTCAGTGCTATGGGGGAGGGAGGAGGCGAACACCCACGGGAGACGGCTTGGATTTGTTTCTTTTTATGACCTGGAGATTCAGAATGGGGCCAAATGGATGGAAGCCAGGCTACAGCTCTGAGCTCATGGTAAGAATCTGCCTTTTAACAGAGCCGTCCACCCAAAGCTGGGATCAGGTCTCAGGAGGGAGTGAGTTGTGTTCCTGGAGAAGTTCAAGCAGAATGGGTGCCCTTTAATGTTACTGCCAGCCCTGCGCTTATGTGACTCCACTGGGGAACCTTCTGAGGCTGCCCATTGCAGCTTCCAGCGCTGGTAAGGTGAGCTGTATGCTGGTTGACAGAAGAGGGTGTCAGAAGCACGTCTTTTCGTGAAGATGTGCATGACAGCTGAGAGATCAAAGTTATCCTTGTCACATGTCACTTTTGAAGAGAAGAACGCCTTGACAGTTCATAGTTTATTTAACAGGATGACTCACAAAGAAGAAGAAAAAACATTTTTTTTTCAAAAGACATTGCTACATATTTAATGATGGGCCAAGTTTTTGCTTTCAAAAAATGAAACAGGCTTATTTTAGGTCTAGCAGTGAAAAGAAGAAATGATCACAGACTCATAGTTTTAAAATTTCTCCATGGGAAGAGGCAAATCTCAGGTACAGAAGAATTCCAAATAAATTATGGAGATTCTTCACTCTAAGAAAAGAGAGCCTAACTCCCCACTCCGTATTACTTGTGACATCCTTCCAAAGAATACAGTTTGGAAAGCAGAGCGGGGAGAGAAACTTCACAGCAGAAGAAATTGACAAACACTGCTGTAGCCCCGCGATCAAGGTCAACGTGAACAGAATTACGTTCTGTGGACCGTATAGCGGGAAGGGCACTTTACCTCTGTGGTCTTCACCCAAAAAAACCACAACCACAGTCAAACCATTATTAAAAAACAAAAAACAAACAAACAAAAAAAACAAACAAAAAAACTTTAGACGAATTTCACTAAAGGAGCATCTGAAAAATACCAGTCCAGCCTTCCTCAGAAACCATCAAGGTCATCCGAAACAAAGATTGTCTGAGAGACTGTCACAGTCAAGAGGTATGAGGAGACATGGAAACTAACATCATGCAGTGTCCTGGATGGGCTCCTAGAACAACAAAAAAGACATTGGGTGAGAAAAGAAATTAAGGAAATCTGAATAAATTATGGACTGCAGTGAATAATGATATCAGTATCGATTCATTCCTTATAACAAATATAATAATGTGAGGTGTTAAGAATAGGGAAAACTGTGTTTGGGGGTATATTATGAGAATTCTGTACTATCTGTTTCATTTTTCTGTAAATCTAAAAACTGTTCTAAAGTAAGTCTCCTGCTACTAAAATTTAAAAAAAAATGTGTTTCATAACTAGAATATCAGGAGTAGAGAAGAGTCTTTGGGAACATTAAACATTGGAAACCAATCAGATGCTGGTTGCAGATTTCTTTGGTGTGACCTTTCTAACAAAAAATGGTATGAAATTACAATAGGCATCTTCCTTATTTTACAACAGGATCATAACGAATAAGCTTTACAAAGTATTCAGTGGCTTCATCAGTTTTCCCAAGGACCCTTCTTGATTCCTGATATTCCAGTTATGGAACACTTTTGTCTTAATAGAGAACAGACTTGGAATTGCGGATGCGTGGGGGGCTGGGGGAGGGATGGATTGGGAGTTGCAATTAGCAGGTACAAACTATTATATACAGGATGGATAAACAGCAAGGTCCTACTGTATAGGCCTGGGAACCATATTCAATATCCTGGGATAAACCATAATGGAAAAGAATATATAAAAGAATGTATATATGTGCATAACTAATTCAGTTTGCTGTACAGCAGAAATTAACACAACATTGAAAATCAATTACACTTCAATAAGAAAATAAACTTTAAAAATTTAAAAAGACATGAGCATGGTTTTATCCAATCATCTCAGGCATTAGGTGCCAGAGTCTGGGAAGTGACTGTCCATCTGCCCAGGACACAGCACTGCCGCTCTCATACTCGGCCACTATTAGCTGTAACAAAGACACAGTGGCCTGGGGGTATCCTTCAGCAGAGCCGTAAAAGTGCAATGATACAGACAGTTTAGTCAATACCATTAACAGCTATTACAAAACAGCCAATTGGGATTTGGGTCTGTGGGAATCTATCTTTCTGCCCCTGCAGGCAGTGAGAAGATGTATTAGAGACTGCCAGCTGCCTCCTCAACTTCCCTTCTTCTTCAATAATAAAACCTCAGGATTACTGTATAGAACAAGGTGCCCAGCTAGGAAACCACATCTTCCAGTCTCCCTTGAAGACAGAAAATATTCTTTACAGAGGCCCATTCAAACTGGAGAGGTACCTTTTGGTCCTTGCCCCTTTCTCTGCTGCTCGGAACATGGATGTGATAGCTGGAGCTGCAGCAACCATTTTAAATTAGAAGGTGACTTTGAAGGTACTGTGGCAAGAAATAATGGTATCTGAGCTTCTAGTGAAGACATCATCCTAACCCCAGGTTGCCTACTTAAAGATTTCTTTCAGTTCAGTTCAGTTCAGTTGCTCAGTCGTGTCCGACTCTGCAACCCCATGAATTGCAGCACACCAGGCCTCTCTGTCCATCACCAACTCCCAGAGCCTACTCAAACTCATGTCCATTGTGTCAGTGATGCCATCCAACCATCTCATCCTCTGTTGTCCCCTTCTCCTCCTGCATCCCAGCATCAGGGTTTTTTTCCAATGAGTCAGTTCTTCGCATCACGTAGCCAAAGTATTGGAATTTCAACTTCAGCACCAGTCCTTCCAGTGAATATTCAGGACTGATTTCCTTTAGGATTGACAGGTTTTATCTCCTTGCAATACAAGGGACTCTCAAAGAGTCTTCTCCAACTCCACAGTTCAAAAGCATCAGTTCTTTGGCGTTCAGCTTTCTTTATAGTACAACTCTCACATCCATACAGGACTACTGAAAAAACCATAGCTTTGACTAGATGGACCTTTATTGGCAAAGTAATGCCTCTGCTTTTTAATATGCCGTCTGGGTTGGTCATAGCTTTTCTTGCAAGGAGCGAGTGTTTAAGCCACAGTTATTTGGTTTCTTGATATATGAATCTAATCTTTACTACTTTTGAAACAAAATCTCTGCTGATTCAGGAAACCTGATTCAGACTGGTCTAAAATGTCTGGCGCTCAGGCTTCTCATTGCAGTCGCTTCTCTTGTCGCAGAGCACAGGTTCTAAGGTGCGTGAGGCTTCAGTAGCTGTGGCACATGGCCTCAGTGGTTGCCCTTCCTGGGCAGACTCAGACTGAGACTCAGACACAGACTCAGTAGTTGTGGCTCACGGGCTTAGTTGCTCCTCAGCATGTGCGATCTTCCTGGATCAGAGACCCAGTCCGTGTCTTTTGCTTTGGCAGGCAGATTCTTTACCACTGAGCCCCCAGGGAAGCCCCCTGGCTTCATCAATCTTCCTTGCCATTTCTTGGCTGGATGCAGACACCAGTGGCGTCTTAAGGAACAGTGGAACCTTATGGTGGAAGGACTCTCAGGCCCTGAATGATCACATGAGACACCCTCTCATTGACCTGAATACTGACATAGGACGGTTTCACTGAGCTGCGGCATGTTTAGGTCTATTTGCTACCGCACTTTAGCCTGCTGTTGCTGCTGCTGCTGCTGCTAAGTCGCTTCGGTCGTGTCTGACTCTGTGTGACCCATAGACGGCAGCCCACCAGGCTCCTCCATCCCTGGGATTCTCTAGGCAAGAACACTGGAGTGGGTTGCCATTGCCTTCACAAGATCTTTCATGTACTGTGTTAGTTATTTACTGCTGCATAGGAAACAATCCTAAAACTTAGTCACGTAAGGTCATACATCCAGTATCCCACGGCTCCTGTGGCTCAGTTTCTGAAGGCAGCTGAGCTGGTCCTCTGCTTCAGGACCTTCAGGCTTCACTGAAGATGCTGGCTTCTGCTGGAATCATCTCAAAACTCAGCTGATGGACGAGATCCTTCCAAGATCCATGGTTATTGGAAAGATTCAGTTGGACTGACGGCCTCAGCTCTTTGCTGACCATTGGCCAGCAAACAGTTCTTTGCCATGTGGTCATCCTTATAGGAAGTTCATGACCTGGCAGCTTCATCTGGGCAAGCAAGCAAGAGCACCAGAGAGAAAAAGAGTTAGCAAGATGGAAATCACAGTCTGGTGTAGCCCAGCTTCAGAAGTGAAAGCTCATCATTTCTGCCATATTCCATTTGCTAGAAGCAATGACTAGGTCCGGCCCATCCTCAGGGACGGGGTACACAGGGCCTGGGTGTCAAGAAGCAGTGATCACTAAAGCTGCCCACTAGACATATTTAGAACTCCCAAGAATCCTACTTAAATGCACTATTTACTCCAGTTTGGTGAGGGCCACTGAAACGAGGAAGCTGAGCCCCAGAGAGGTTTCATGTCCAAGGTTACACGGGTCATCAGTGGTATACAGAGAACCAGTTGCAGGTGGGGGGGGGGGCTCCTCCCACAGCCCCATCCAGGCTGCAGGTGTATCAACCCCAGCTGTGAGGCCAGGAAACAGAAACCACGCACCTAGGAGCCTGGGAAACAGCGACTGCCCACCCACGCCCACCCCCCAGCATAGACCCTGCTTTTATGAGCTGCAGGGTTGGCCCCCAGCCCCCCAAAGCTGCCTGCAGGCTTAGGGGGGAATCATGAGGGTGTGTGTGTGAGAGAGAGAGGGAGAAGGAGGAAGGGAGAAGAAAGGAGAGAGGCAGAAAGAGATACATAAAGAGAAAAAACAGAGAAAGAACCGGGCACAGAATGACGGAGAAATAAGCAGAGCATTAGAAATGGCGACGAGAGAGACATTCCTGCGGTAAGGTGACACAGAGAAGAAGAAAACACAAAAAGATGAAAGAGAAATAGTGAGATAAGCAGAGAGTGTGATGGACAGGCAGATATTAAAAAAAAAAAAAAATAGAGAGCAGGCTGGTCACCTCCGATCTTTCAGGGCACATCTTTTCGGGGAAGGAGAAACGCGGGCGACTCTCCTCGCACCTGCACACCCAGCGCCCCCTGGTGGAAATTTGAGTTCCGTTCCTCCGCAGCAGGGACCCCGCGTCCCCCACACCTGTTGAAGGGACAGAGAACGGTGGGGTCTGAAGGGACAGAGGATCGTAAGCCGGTCCCGGTTGCCCGTGGCTCGGTCTGGTGTGGAGTGGTTGCCATGGTTGCCAAGGACGGTGGCGCGTTGTGCAGCGTGGGAGGCGGGGAGTCGGTGGGTGGACGTGTGAAAAGATGCAGTCGGGCTCGGAGGCTGTCCTGCCTCCCTGTAGGCGCTGAGAGCGATGCGGCTGCACCCCCTGCCGGCGCCTGGCATTGATTTCCTGGTCTCTTTTCCTCTGAAATGAGTTAAAGAAAACCAGGGGAAGTTGTGTCCCTTGAGCGATTCCCCGGGAGGTGGGAAGGAGGAGCGAGTCAAGGAGACCAGCATCCTCTGGGACCTTTGTGTGCGCTGGCCTCTGGTCTGATGGGTGGCACCAGCCTTGGTTGGCCTTGTCCTTCTGGCATTGTAGGGCTTGCCAGGGGCGTTTAACCTTTTCCTTGCCACAGACCCTTTCGGCAGTCCGTGGAAGTTTACAGATCCCTTCTTAGAATAACATTTTTAAAATGTGTAAAATAATATACATAGGATTACCAAGAAATCCAGTTACAGAGAAATATACAAATGTCATGATATAAAAGTGTATGTCATCTTATTAATACATTAAATAAGGTACATGACATCACTATAACATATACTTATAAAGTCGTATGGATATACGTATTATAAGATTTCTGCAACAACTAACTCGACATGAAACTAATTGTGATTTCTATTGGTGACTGAAGTATAGGTACTTTGCACCTACTGTGGTTTGTTATCTCCTTTCACAGCTGATTAGCAGTGTTAATTGCTCAGTCATGTCCGACTCTTTGTGACCCCATGGTCTGTGGCCCACCAGGCTCCTCTGTCCGTGGAATTGTCCAGGCAAGAATACTGGAGTAGGTTGCCATTCCCTTCTCCAGGGGATCTTCCTGACCCGGGGATAGAACCCAGGTCTCCTGCATTGCAGGTAGATTCACAATTGAAGGAAATGCTAAATTTCATTTAGAGGTAAAAGAAACCAAGAGCATCATTCTCTTCTCATCTGAGTTCACAGGCTCCTGAATCCTACACATGGAGCCCTTAGGAGTCCATGAACCTGAACTTAGGAAGCTGCATAGACAGGGTTCCTGTCCATATCTCATCTCACCAAGGAACCACATGGTACAAGACAGGGTTTTTTTGGAGCCAAAACTCCCAAGTACGTTAAAGGCACGCAGTGTTTCAGTGAATGGACCCCCTGGTCACTGGTAATAAAGTAGCAGTGTACACTTAAGGGAAAAAATGACAACCAGAATATCTTACGTGCCAAAATCATGCAGAAGCCTTTATCTCATTCAGTCTGCCCACCCCAAGCCCTGTCACCAGTCCAGATCCCAGCTGATTTCCTGAGTCACCATGGCCAGCCCCCAGCCCCAGGTCCCTAGAGGCCAGAAGGAGGCGGGGGGATGTCTCAGCCACTGCAAGAGAGTCTCAGCCTAGAATTTCTTCTGTTAACTGACCCTCCCCTGTTATTCTCTGCTCCCAGCCTTCTGAGTTCGAAATTCCACTTTGCCACACACTGGACCAAAGAGGCTTGCACATGTCACCTGCTTCGCTGACAATTCTCAGCATGCTTCTCCGGTTCAGTCTCAGACTGAGCCTTTGTCCCCTGTGTGCTCCCTCGCTCAGTCGTGTCTGACTCTGCGAGCCTGTGGACTGTAGCCTGCCAGGCTCCACTGGGAATTCCCCAGGCAAGAATACTGAAGCGAGTTGCCACTTCTTATTCCAGGGGACCTCCCTGACCCAAGGATCGGACCGGGTCCCCTGCACTGCAGACAGATTCTTTCCCACTGAGCCCCCTGGGAAGCCCCTGGATGTGGGAGCCCACCTCCCAAAGATGGTGAAGCAGACACTGCAGCAGTGCCATCTAGTGGACACAAAAGGAAGTGTCACAGTTCTCGGATGAGACGAGTTCGTCCCTGAACTTCAGTTCAGTTCAGTTCAGTCCCTCAGTCGTGTCCTACTATTTGCCACTCCATGAATCGCAGCACGCCAGGCCTCCCTGTCCATCACCAACTCCCGAAGTCTACTCAAACTCATGTCCATCGAGTCAGTGATGCCATCCAGCCATCTCATCCTCCGTCATTCCCTTCTCCTCCTGCTCCAAATCCCACCCAGCATCAGGGTATTTTCCAATGAGTCAGCTCTTCCCATGAGGTGGCCAAAGTATTGGAGTTTCAGCTTTAGCATCAGTCCTTCCAATGAACACCCAGGACTGATCGCCTTTAGAATGGTCTGCTTGGATCTCCTTGCAGTCCAAGGGACTCTCAAGAGTCTCCACCAACACCACAGTTCAAAAGCATCAATTCTTCCGTGCTCAGCTTTCTTCACAGTCCAACTCTCACATCTATATATGACCACTGGAGAAACTATAGCCTTGACTAGACGGACCTTTGTTGGCAAATAGTGTCTCTGCTTTTTAATATGCTATCTAGGTCAGTCATAACTTTCCTTCCAAGGAGTAAATGTCTTTTAATTTCACGGCTGCAATCACAATCTGCAGTGGTTTTGGAGCCCTCAGAANCATGAAGCTGTCTCATCCTCACAGTTCCTGAAGAGCCAGTGTGTGCCAGGTCTACATGATACTAAAAAACTGAAAGAGAAGTGACGAATTGCTTGACGCGCGGTACGGATACAACTCAAGGTTTGGACTATGGAAACCACCCAAGGCAGGCTGCAGTTTTCTCTCTGGCCACAAGGTGGAGAAGGAAGGAAGAAATGGATGCCAAAGGTTTGAAGACAAACTTTTCTAGTTGGGTGCCTGTCTCCTCTAGAGGGACAGACAGATCAAATGGTCGCTTGTGTTTTGTTTTGAGAGTTTCAAGTTAAATTTTATTTGGGGCAAAATGAGGACTGCAGCCCAGGAAACAGCATCTCAGCTCTGAGAAACTGCCCTCTGCTTGGTTTATGCAGCAAAAGTGATACAGCCCAGGTAAGTCATCTGATCATCAGTAGGATGCCCTAAAGGCACCCCCAGTGAATCATGATTGGTCAATTCATGTCCCCCCACCCTTTCTCAAACCAGGAAGTCGTGTCATCCTTGAACCATTCTTCTCCATCACACCATGCAGCAAATCAGTCACCGAGTCCTATGACCTCTCTTTCCTCAATCTTCCCCGGTCCTGCCCTCTTTCTCCACTCCCACTCTTCCCCTTCCAAGCTTAGGTCACCACCGTTTCTCCTCTGGATTAGCACAAAGCCTTCATTCACAACTGGCTTCTCAGCCAAGTGTGCCAGGCCTCTGGGTCTCTGCACACGCCGACTCTCTAGCTGCTGTCCCCTTCTGCTTCACAGACTTCTTTGCCCTTCAGTTCAGTTGCTCAGTTGTGTCCGACTCTTGTGACCCCATGGATTGCAGCACACCAGGCCTCCCTGTCCATCACCAACTCCCAGAGCTTCCTCAAACTCATGCCCATCAAGTCGGTGATGCCATCCAACCATCTCATCCTTTGTCATCCCCTTCTCCCACCTTCAATCTTTCCCAGCATCGGGGTCTTTGCAAATGAGTCAGTTCTTTGCATCAGGTGGCCAAAGTATTGGAGATTTAGCTTCAGGATCAGTTCTTCCAATGAATATTCAGGACTGATCTCCTTTAGGATAGACTGGTTTGATCTCCTTGCTGTCCAAGGGACTCTCAAGAATCTTCTCCAACACTGCAGTTCAAAAGATTCAATTCTTCAGTGCTCAGCTTTCTTTATGGTCCAACTCTCACATCCGTACATGACCACAGGAAAAACCATAGCTTTGACTAGATGGGCCTTTGTTGGCAAAGTAATGTCTCTGCTTTTTAATAAGCTGACCAAATCGGTCATAGCTTTTCTTCCAAGGAGCAAGCGTCTTTTAATTTCATGGCTGCAATCACCATCTGCAGTGATTTTGGAGCCCCCCCAAAATAAACTCTCTCACTATTTCCACTGTTCTCTGTCTATTTGCCATGAAGTGATGGGACCAGATGCTATGATGTTAGTTTTCCAAATGTTGAGCTTTAAGCCAACTTTTTCACTCTCTTCTTTCACTTTCATCAAGAGGCTCTTTAGTTCTTCTTCCCTTTCTGCCATACGGGTGGTGTCATCTGCATATCTGAGGTTATTGATATTTCTCCTGGCAATCTTGATTTCAGCTTGTGCTTCATCCAGTCCAGCATTTTGCATGATGTACTCTGCATATAAGTTAAATAATCAAGGTGACAATATACAGCCTTGACATATTCCTTTCCTGATTTGGAACCAGTCTGTTGTTCCATGTCCAGTTCTAACTGTTGCTTC
>SJYW01046112.1:40570-51944 GCA_006410735.1 Raphicerus campestris | reverse complement strand
TGCCAACATTCTATTTGAGTTTAATAGGATAGATTACCTCGGAGCTTCCTGGAGTCAAAACAAGCAACCCGCAGTGGTTATGGAAGGCAGAGCTGCGAGACCATCCAGGAATCACAGAGGAAGCTCAAGTTAAAGAGCAAAACCGCACGAGTTCAACTTGATTTCAACCTTCCCATTTCCTGGAAATCATTTATGAAAACCCCAGGTTGGCAAGGAATCCGTTCAATAATAGAGCAAAGGATAAGATGAGTCATGCGTGTGGCGGGACAGTCGGGTGGGGGATCTGAGTGTGACTGACCAACCGCTTAGGTGTCTACATTGTGAAAGGGCTTCCGGATGTCTGTGCCCTCTGCCTGAACAGAGCAGAGCAAAGCTCTGGGTGTGACCATCTGATCCCACATCCTCCACCTCTGTCTATTTGGACCCTAGGAAATCCCTGCAGAGTCCCCCCCCCTCCTTTTTTTTTTGCAAAGCCATCACTGATTGCAAAGGAAGAATGACAAGGTCAGCAGCGGGGTTTCTTACCACGTGGGCAATTGGGACGCCAGGCTCTGTCCCCATGGCACCAGCCTGCTTACCACAGCTCAAAGATGACTGACTTTATTCCCACCTTCTAGCCGGCAACTCACATGAAGCTGTCTCATCCTCACAGTTCCTGAAGAGCCAGTGTGTGCCAGGTCTACATGATACTAAAAAACTGAAAGAGAAGTGACGAATTGCTTGACGCGCGGTACGGATACAACTCAAGGTTTGGACTATGGAAACCACCCAAGGCAGGCTGCAGTTTTCTCTCTGGCCACAAGGTGGAGAAGGAAGGAAGAAATGGATGCCAAAGGTTTGAAGACAAACTTTTCTAGTTGGGTGCCTGTCTCCTCTAGAGGGACAGACAGATCAAATGGTCGCTTGTGTTTTGTTTTGAGAGTTTCAAGTTAAATTTTATTTGGGGCAAAATGAGGACTGCAGCCCAGGAAACAGCATCTCAGCTCTGAGAAACTGCCCTCTGCTTGGTTTATGCAGCAAAAGTGATACAGCCCAGGTAAGTCATCTGATCATCAGTAGGATGCCCTAAAGGCACCCCCAGTGAATCATGATTGGTCAATTCATGTCCCCCCACCCTTTCTCAAACCAGGAAGTCGTGTCATCCTTGAACCATTCTTCTCCATCACACCATGCAGCAAATCAGTCACCGAGTCCTACGACCTCTCTTTCCTCAATCTTCCCCGGTCCTGCCCTCTTTCTCCACTCCCACTCTTCCCCTTCAAGCTTAGGTCACCACCGTTTCTCCTCTGGATTAGCACAAAGCCTTCATTCACAACTGGCTTCTCAGCCAAGTGTGCCAGGCCTCTGGGTCTCTGCACACGCCGACTCTCTAGCTGCTGTCCCCCTCTGCTTCACAGACTTCTTTCTTTGCCCTTCAGTTCAGTTGCTCAGTTGTGTCCGACTCTTGTGACCCCATGGATTGCAGCACACCAGGCCTCCCTGTCCATCACCAACTCCCAGAGCTTCCTCAAACTCATGCCCATCAAGTCGGTGATGCCATCCAACCATCTCATCCTTTGTCATCCCCTTCTCCCACCTTCAATCTTTCCCAGCATCGGGGTCTTTGCAAATGAGTCAGTTCTTTGCATCAGGTGGCCAAAGTATTGGAGATTTAGCTTCAGGATCAGTTCTTCCAATGAATATTCAGGACTGATCTCCTTTAGGATAGACTGGTTTGATCTCCTTGCTGTCCAAGGGACTCTCAAGAATCTTCTCCAACACTGCAGTTCAAAAGATTCAATTCTTCAGTGCTCAGCTTTCTTTATGGTCCAACTCTCACATCCGTACATGACCACAGGAAAAACCATAGCTTTGACTAGATGGGCCTTTGTTGGCAAAGTAATGTCTCTGCTTTTTAATAAGCTGACCAAATCGGTCATAGCTTTTCTTCCAAGGAGCAAGCGTCTTTTAATTTCATGGCTGCAATCACCATCTGCAGTGATTTTGGAGTCCCCCCAAAATAAACTCTCTCACTATTTCCACTGTTCTCTGTCTATTTGCCATGAAGTGATGGGACCAGATGCTATGATGTTAGTTTTCCAAATGTTGAGCTTTAAGCCAACTTTTTCACTCTCTTCTTTCACTTTCATCAAGAGGCTCTTTAGTTCTTCTTCCCTTTCTGCCATAAGGGTGGTGTCATCTGCATATCTGAGGTTATTGATATTTCTCCTGGCAATCTTGATTTCAGCTTGTGCTTCATCCAGTCCAGCATTTTGCATGATGTACTCTGCATATAAGTTAAATAATCAAGGTGACAATATACAGCCTTGACATATTCCTTTCCTGATTTGGAACCAGTCTGTTGTTCCATGTCCAGTTCTAACTGTTGCTTCTTGACCTGCATACAGATTTCTCAGGAGGCAGGTCAGATGGTCCGGTATTCGCATCGCTTGAAGAATTTTCCAGAGTTTGTTGTGATCCACACAGTCAAAGGCTTTGGCATAGTCAATAAAGCAGAAGCAAATGTTTTTCTGGAACTCTCTTCCTTTTCGATGATCCAAAGGATGCTGGCAATTTGCTCTCTGGTTCCTCTGCCTTTTCTAAATCCAGCTTGAACATCTGGAAGTACACGATTCATGTACTGTTAAAGCCTGGCTTGGAGAATTTTGAGCATTATTTTGCCAGCATGTGAGATGAGTGCAATTGTGTAGTAGTTTAAGCATTCTTTGACATTGCCTCTCTTTGGGATTGGAATGAAAACTGACCTTTTCCAGTCCTGTGATCACTGCTGAGATTTCCAGATTTGCTGACATATTGAGTGCAGCACTTTTCACAGCATCATCTTTCAGGATTTGAAATAGCTCAAGTGGAATTCCATCACCTCCACTAGTTTTGTTCGTAGTGATGCTTCCTAAGGCCCACTTGACTTCGCGTTTCAGAGTGTCTGGCTCTAGTTGAGTGATCACCTGGGTGATTATCTGGGATGTGAAGATCTTTTTTGTATAGTCCTTCTGTATATTCTTGCCACCTCTTCTTAATATCTTCTTCTGTTAGGTCCATACCATTTCTGTCTTTTATTGTAACCATCTTCGCATGAAAAATTCCTTTGGTATCTGTAATTTTCTTAAGAGATCTGTAGTCTTTCCCATTCTATTGTTTTCCTCTTTCTTTGCACTGATCACCGAGGAATGTTTTCTTATCTCTCCTTGCTATTCTTTGGAACTCTGCATTCAAATGGGTATATCTTTCCTTTTCTCCTTTGCCTTTAGCTTCTCTTCTTTTCATAGCTGTTTGTAAGGCCTCCTCAGACAACCATTTTGCCTTTTTGCATTTCTTTTTCTTGAGGATGGTCTTGCTCACTGCCTCCTGTACAATGTCATGAACCTCCATCCATAGTTCTTCAGGCACTCTGTCTATCAGATTTAATCCCTTGAATCTATTTGTCACTTCCATTGTATAGTGATAAGGGATTTGATTTAGGTCACACCTGAATGGTCTAGTGGTTTTCCCTACTTTCTTCAATTTAAGTCTGAATTTGGCAATAAAGAGTTCATGATCTGAGCCTCAGTTAGCTCCCGATCTTGTTTTTGCTGACTGTATAGATCTTCTTCATTGTTGGCTGCAAAGAATATAATCAATCTGATTTCGGTGTTGGCCATCTGGTGATGTCCATGTAGAGTCTTCTCTTGTGCTGTTGGAAGAGGCTGTTGGCTATGACCAGTGCGTTCTCTTGGCAAAACACTGTTGCCTTTGGCTTGCTTAATTCTCTACTCCAAGGCCAAATTTGCCTGTTATTCCAGGTGTTTCTTGACTTCCTACTTTTGCATTCCAGTCCCCTATAATAAAGAGGACATCTTTATGGGGTGTTAGTTCTAGAAGGTCTTGTAGGTCTTCATAGAACCGTTCAACTTCTTTAGCATTACTGGTCGGGGCATAGACTTGGATTACTGTGATATTGAATGGTTTGCCTGAGATTGCATCCAAGTACTGCATTTCAGACTCTTCTGTTGACCATGATGGCTACTCCATTTCTTCTAAGGGATTCGTGCCCACAGTAGTAGATATAATGGTCATCTGAGTTAAATTCACCCATTCCAATCCATTTTAGTTCGCTGATTCCTAAAATGTCGATGTTCACTCTTGCCATCTGTTTGACCACTTCCAATTTGCCTTGATTCATGGACCCAACATTCCAGGTTCCTTTGTCCTACCCCTGCAAAAAGCCCTCTACAGAAAAATACAGATAGGAATGATCAATTTCAGGAAGGTGGTCACATCAAATGAAGGAGGGGAAGGAGAAAGGATAGAACTGGGCCCCAACATTAGCCTCATCTCTAAGGTTTTAGTTCTTCAAAGAGAAACAATGTCTCAGTGAAAACATTCACGGCTGTTACATGTGGGTGATAAATGTACTGTTGTCTGTTATTTTGTGTGTTTGAGATAGTTCATCATTAGATTTTTTTAAGTTTTAAAATGAGCACTGCTCCCTCCTTTGTATCACTGTGATCTTCTGTAGCGACTTCTTCCCTAGGCCTTCTGACCCTGGGCTGTAATTGCAGTCTGTCTTTCCTGCTGGACTAGAAACTTCTGGTGCTTTTTGTCTGTTTCTCTTTGAATCCTATCAGTACCTGGTAGACATTTGCTAGTTTCTTAAAGGAGCATCAGGCAGAGAGTGAAAGCTGGTGCCTCACAGGAGGACTGGCAGCTGAAAGTGTGATTCTGACCCCAGAGATGAGAGAGAGTTGTATAGAGCAGTCAGCAGGACCACATTCATTTCAGCCCAGGAGGGTGGTGTGTTTGAGGCTTGGCGACCTTAAGGCCCCAGCATCAAACCAAACCAAGGGGACTGAGGCTGTGGCTTCCAGGAAAGGTGATGGGCTTGTCTTCCTGCTGGAGGGGAGTCCAGCTGTGTGGCGCCAAAGGCCAGCTGGGAACACCCTTAAGAAGAAACTGAAGGGGCTGAACTTGATTCCTTTTTTAAAATATTTGCTTATTTATCTGGTGGCATGGAGTCTCAGATGTGGTGCGCAGGTCTGCGCTGCACCATGGGGCTTCTTTAGTCACAGCCTGCGGGCACACAGGCCGCAGAGCATGCAGGCTTAGTGGCTATGGCACCTAGGCTTAGATGCCCTGAGGCATGTGGGATCTTAATTCCTCTACCAGGGACTGAACCCCGGTCCCCTGCACTGCAAGGTGGATTCCTAACCACTGGACCACCAGGAAAGTTCCTGATCTTGGTTCTTCAAAGAGGATAAAGAATTCCTGGATTGACTACAGAAACTAAAAGCAAATCAACCCTGTAAAGACAGGGCATACTTGATGTTCAGAGAGGCACGGGAGTACCAGGGGCACGAGAGTACAGGAGACAGAGAAACGCGGCCAGAGAAAGCGGGCCCGGGAACACTGAGCCACTGGCGAGTCTGAGGACTGAACACAGTGAGCTAATCTGCTGTGTTTATTCCTCTAGCAAAGATTTGTTGAGCACCCACTATGTGATCAGTGCAATGCCAGGTGCTGGGAATGCAAAGATGAGCAAAACAAACTGTCCTGTGGCTCAATAACCTTATGTTAGTGACATGACTGAAGTCATTGCCCTTCCAGAGTCACAGATAAACTGGAGTCTCCACATAGCCTATCCCTGCCCTGTACACACAACCCCATCTCCTCCCTGTGGGTGGCACTGCAGACACCTCCAGGGCCTCCTAACCCCCACACTCTCTTTCCAGACTGGACACGTCATCCTTAGAGGAAATGGCTGGCAGAGGAACGGAGGGCTAGCCCTGGAGTGACACAGACCAAGGAAAAAGCAGTCCATGTGGTTCCTGGACCAGAGAGACTCAAACACACGAGCCTCAGGCTGGGTCCTCTTCCTTCTGATGGGCCAGGGGAGGGCTGAGGCTGAAGGATGGGGTGTTCCGTGCCTGGCTGCATTGCTTCCGAGATGCAGGACTTTCTCCCTGAAGCAGTTGGGAGGCCCATGCCAGCTGTCCCAGGTGGTGACCCGAGGCTGCCAGACCCTTTGGAGGCTCTGCCCTCTCCCCAGCCTTCCATCTCTGGCTTCTCTTTCTCTTTCAGAGCTGCACGTGTGCTCGCTCACTTTTTATAACAGCTTTAGAGAGATGTAATTCACACCCCAGACAATTCACTCCTTCTTTGTGCTCAGTTCTATTCTGCTCTCATCCCGGTGAACTTTAGGGGAAAGTGGGAGGGCGTCACTCATCCTGCACGCTCCACCCTTACCCCTGGCCTCTTAGCGACAAGCCTGGCGGCCGTGGCTTTGACATCAGAAAGGCGCTGAGAGCCTCATTTTACAAACCAACAGAGCAGAGGTCTCTGCAGCCCACATGGGTCTCCGCTGCTGTCCTGAGGGGATGTGGGCTCCACTGCAGGTGATGACCTGGGGACCACACCCAGGGAGTTCCTCCTGAAACCCAGTGCTGGGAGCATCAAGGTGGGGCCACCAAGGAACATGAGGGGGTTGGACGGCATCACCGATTCAACAGACATGAGTTTGAGCAAACTCCAGGAGATTGTGGAGGACAGGAAAGCCTGGCGTGCCGCAGCCCATGGGGTCACAAAGAGTCAGACACGACTGAGTGACTGAACATCAAACACCACCAAAGAACTGGCTCCTGATCTTGGCTTCTGTGTCTAGTTGCTGAGCAGACTCAAGCTCAAACCTCCCTTCCAAATACACCTGGAGGGTTCCTGAATGACCCCTATCCACAGCCCTTTCTCCTGAGGTTCTGATCCCATAGATGTGCAGTGAGAGGCCCCGGCATTTCCACATTTATAAAGCACCCAGTGAATCTGATCATAATCATAATTATATACTGATTCTGCTGTCCATCATTGTGAAAAACAGTGTCACTAAGAAGGAGGTGACACTGCTGAGGGAGCATACCCTCCAAATCATCTGTGGGGCTTGTTGTCTGTTTCACCCCCAGAATCTCAGATTCCACAGTCTGGGGTGTGTAGACCTGAAAAAATATTCACAACCTAAAACTGAGTTGTTGTCGTTTAGTCGCTAAGTCATGCCTGACTCTATTGCAGCCCCGTGGACTGTAGCCGCCAGGCTCCTCTGTCCATGGGATTTCCCAGGCAAGCATACTGGAGTCAGTCACCGTTTGCTTCTCCAGGGGATCTTCCCAACCCAAGGATCAAGCTTGCGTCTCCTGCACCGGCAGGCGGACTCTTTACCACTGAGCCACTGGGCAGCCGTAGTTGTGGTCTACTCAGTGGGAATTTTTAGGACTTCAAGCATGGGAGGGAGCACCTCAGGCAACCCTGAGAGAACTGCCTGGAGGGGGCTGGGGAGGAGCCAGGTTATATAGAATTTTTTGTGACAAAGGGCAGATAGTCTGAACATCAAAAGATGATTGTTAATTAAAGAAACTCAGATATTCCAAATTAAGGAATTTTGGACTTTTATATGTATGGGAAGATGCAAGAGTTTGGGCTTATTGAAATCATTCCTTTTATAAGCTGTCTGGGGCTAGTATCCTGAGTTCCCTTAGGGCTCACCGTGGGGAGTGGCTGCAGTCTGATAGCTCTTGATGGCAGGTGTTTTTTCCTTCCCAAATGTCTAAAGGCTCACCGGCTCACACTGGAGGGTCACAATTGCTGATGACCGTGACATCCTTGTCCACTGATAAAAAAGTGAAAGTCGCTCAGTCGTGTCCAACTCTTTGCGAACCCACGGACTATACAGCCCATGGAATTCTCCAGGCCAGAACACTGGAGTGGGTAGCTGTTCCCTTTTCCAGGAGATCTTCCCAACCCAGGGATCAAACCCAGGTCTCCCGCATTGCAGGTGAATTCTTTACCAGCTGAGCCACACAGGGGAAGCCCAAGAATACTGGAGTGGGCAGCCTATCCCTCCTCCAGCAGCTCTTCCTGATCCAGGAATTGAACTGGTGTCTCCTGCATTGCAGGCAGATTCTTTACCAGCTGAGCTACCGGGAAAGCCCCTTGTTCACTGACAGGGCAGGAAATGTTCCATGCAGCCCGAGAATTTGCCTTTCTAACAAGTTCCCAGGTTCTAGTGGAGGGACCACACGTTGAAGGCCGTTGTGCCTACAGGTGGCACTAGTCGCACAGAATCTGCCCCCCAGTGCAGGAGACACAAGATAGGTGGTTCCATCCCTGGGTCGGGAAGATCCCCTGGAGGAGAAAATGGCAGCCTGCTCCAATTTGCTTGGGAAATCTCATGCACAGAGGAGCTACAGTCCATGGGGTCGCAGAGAGTTGGACATGACTGAGTGACTGAGCATAGCACAGTGCTAAGAGGACTGACCTGTTTCTCTGGAAATGGCCCGAATCAGAAAGAGTAGGAACCTGCTACCCTGGTGCTTCCCCCTGAAGACAATCACCTGGAGAGTGAGCATCCCTGAGCCCAGGCTGCATCCCAGAGCAATGGAATCATGGCATCTGGGGCTGGTGCCAAGACTTTGCATTTTTTCCCCAGGCAATTCCTATGTGCAACCAGGGTTGAGAACCACTGCCATGTTTAAAGCTCAGTTAACTTCAAATTATCTTGACAGCATAGAAAACAAAAAAATGGGGACAAAGGTTATGAGAGCCAGAGTGGGGCGCCAAGCCCCAAAGCGTCTACCAGCCTGTCACCTTGGCACAGCCCTGTAGCATCAATGGTACATTTATTCCCCATTCTAGGAAATTCAGAAGTTGAGAGTGGGGTCTTGCTGCCTCTGAGCACTGCTATAGGGCTGGAGACGTCCCGAGTCAGAAGAGTCTTCCGGCTATACACTGGTCTGTGCTTGGGGGGCTGCAGCGTGGCCCCACATACAGTGGATGCCCCAGGACCTGGGGACGATTAGCCAGTGGGCTGGAGAACAGCCACGTCCTCTCTTGGACCATCACCGGTGAGTGAAGCATAGGTGTACTGGGTTGAAGTCAAACCAGGAGGAGTGAGTGAGAGCACTCTGGAGACAGGGCCTCGGTTTCTCCATCAGAGCGACCACCCATTCTTTGTCGTTTAAGGCCAGGCAACCTGCCACAGGTAGACTTTCCAGAACTGGCAGGAGAAGCGATGGGCATGGCTTTTTAATTTTTTTTTTAAGACTTTCGACATGGACCATTTTTAAAGTTTTCATTGAATTTGTTACAACGTTGTTTCTGCTTTTTATGTCTTGGGTTTTTTTGGCCACAAGGCATGCAGGATCCTAGCTCCCTGACTGTGGATTGAACCTGCACCACCCTGCATTGGAAGATGAAGTCCCAACTACTGAACCACCAGGGAAGTCCCGGGGCAAGGCTTTCTAATTGCACACAGGGCAGCAGACATAGCTTTGTTTGAAAGAAAAGCCTTTAAAATTTACTTACCTTAAAAAAAAGAAAAAGACAAAGGCATTCACTTATCACCAGAAGTATGGAAAAATCCCAATAAATTCAAAGACACTTCACCTTCTAAGGGATAGCTTTGTTTTGCCCTGGATATTATCTCTGAGCCTTCAGGCTTCATGATCTCCATAGTCATGGGTCAGACTGGAGTTCTGTTCTCAGCCCTCTGGTGGGTCTTTTGTCCTGCATGACACCCCCCGCTGGGGTAAGTACCCAGGAGAATGAATATTCATCACTAACTATTCCCTTATAATAAAAAATAATTCTTAAAACCCAGATCAGAGACGATAAAAACCAAGTTATTATTTCACTGGAATTTGCCAGGGGCCCCCTTTAAGAGAAGTGGGGGTGGGGGAACATGTGCTTTTTGTAGAACACTCTATATTTAGAATTTTTAAACAGTGAGCAAAGCTTAGTGATTTTACCTCGCTAAGTTTCTCCTGAGAAGGTATATAAGATGCAGTACTCAGAACAGAGAACCCTGAGACACTGGGAGATTCTACTTATAGGAAACTCAAAATTTTTGACTTAAGACATTTAGGAAGATCTCCTGGAGTAGGAAATGGCAACCCACTCCAGTATTCTTGCCTGGAAAATCCCATGGACAGAGGAGCCTGGGAGGCTATAGATCCTGGCGTTGCAAAGTGCTGGACATGACTGAGAGACTAAGCACAGCACAGCACATTTCCTTATATAATATTATAAGGGAATGTGTGGTTTCTCTTTCCTATGCCCAAGAAGCTTAACTAACATTAAAAATTCCAAATGTTTAAGCAAAAGCTAAGCAGTGCCTGAATACTAATATTGGGAAGGGTTTGGCAAATGGAATCCCAGAGGCTGACACCATTAGCTTGGGTGTCTGCAAAGTTTTCTTAATTAGACTGTCTGCTCCCCAGCCGGAAGCTGGTTCCTATTTCTCACCATATGCTCCACAGTCGGCTCTTGCCCCTGCTGTCAATCATTTCTCCTCCGAAACCCCGCCAAAGACCAGATCCCCAGCAGCTTTCTCGAAGGCTTCTTGCTTCTTGGAAGGGGGTGATGTTGCTGGCTGGTCATCAGACAGATCTGGTTGCCTTTCAGGGTCATGGAAATGAATTTCACGACCCTTTTGCAAATCACATCCCCAGATAACAAGCTGAATCTCTCATCAAAAGAAAAAAAAAACTTTTATTTTTTCTATTGCATAAATAATGGTAAATTAGACTCTTTTTTATACAGATTATATATTTACAGACAAGTTTGGTTAGAGAAAACATCTGGTAAATATGGCAGTCAGGTTTCCTTTATACACTAAGATAACATAATAATAATATGTACTTCATGAGATCAGTAAGTTGCATGCCAAGTTAATTTATATTAATATTTACATTTTATATAAAGATTTTCTTCTGACTAATCTGCTGACTCTCTCATTATTTAATAGCAGAAATCATCAATGAATACTGAATGGAAAAATAAAAGGGATGGAATATGAATGAGGTAAATGGGAAGATTGTGACCCAGGATTGCAGTCTTAGTGGCCCGTTCTGGATAGGAGATCTGCCAAGCTCTGGTCATTCTGCTTGAAATAATCCTTATCTGTGCTCTGATTGGCATCCCGCCATTTACCACTGTGCTTTGGAAAAAAACTCACGTCTCAATTCTAAGGACCCCTACGATCACAACAACCCGCACCCCAAGCAGATGACAGCTTGCCAACCCATTCCCCAGCCAGATTTGGGGGCTGATTTTCCTTCAAGGGCATTGCTTTTGGTGAGTCCTTGGCCAAATAGCTTCTTCCTAGACTTACAATTGGGAAAGAAAATCAAACCCCACTAAGAAGCTATTCAAAGACTCCCAAAGCCTGACCCCTAGATTAGAAAGAAAGAGCATTCTTTGATTTTCCTTGGAGAGAGCTGACGGTGACTTGTGTCAGTTTCCAGCAGGAGCTGAGAGGACCCTTCTCTGGCCAATCTAGGACTTTGCAGGAAAGAGCAGTTGGGGCTCACTAGAAAAACAATGACTGGGACCTCCATTTACTTCAGAAAAAAAAAAA
>SJYW01046112.1:0-37115 GCA_006410735.1 Raphicerus campestris | reverse complement strand
TTTTTTTTTTTTCTGAAGTAAATGGAGGTCCCAGTCATTGTTTTTCTAGTGAGCCCCAACTGCTCTTTCCTGCAAAGTCCTAGATTGGCCAGAGAAGGGTCCTCTCAGCTCCTGCTGGAAACTGACACAAGTCACCGTCAGCTCTCTCCAAGGAAAATCAAAGAATGCTCTTTCTTTCTAATCTAGGGGTCAGGCTTTGGGAGTCTTTGAATAGCTTCTTAGTGGGGTTTGATTTTCTTTCCCAATTGTAAGTCTAGGAAGAAGCTATTTGGCCAAGGACTCACCAAAAGCAATGCCCTTGAAGGAAAATCAGCCCCCAAATCTGGCTGGGGAATGGGTTGGCAAGCTGTCATCTGCTTGGGGTGCGGGTTGTTGTGATCGTAGGGGTCCTTAGAATTGAGACGTGAGTTTTTTTCCAAAGCACAGTGGTAAATGGCGGGATGCCAATCAGAGCACAGATAAGGATTATTTCAAGCAGAATGACCAGAGCTTGGCAGATCTCCTATCCAGAACGGGCCACTAAGACTGCAATCCTGGGTCACAATCTTCCCATTTACCTCATTCATATTCCATCCCTTTTATTTTTCCATTCAGTATTCATTGATGATTTCTGCTATTAAATAATGAGAGAGTCAGCAGATTAGTCAGAAGAAAATCTTTATATAAAATGTAAATATTAATATAAATTAACTTGGCATGCAACTTACTGATCTCATGAAGTACATATTATTATTATGTTATCTTAGTGTATAAAGGAAACCTGACTGCCATATTTACCAGATGTTTTCTCTAACCAAACTTGTCTGTAAATATATAATCTGTATAAAAAAGAGTCTAATTTACCATTATTTATGCAATAGAAAAAATAAAAGTTTTTTTTTTCTTTTGATGAGAGATTCAGCTTGTTATCTGGGGATGTGATTTGCAAAAGGGTCGTGAAATTCATTTCCATGACCCTGAAAGGCAACCAGATCTGTCTGATGACCAGCCAGCAACATCACCCCCTTCCAAGAAGCAAGAAGCCTTCGAGAAAGCTGCTGGGGATCTGGTCTTTGGCGGGGTTTCGGAGGAGAAATGATTGACAGCAGGGGCAAGAGCCGACTGTGGAGCATATGGTGAGAAATAGGAACCAGCTTCCGGCTGGGGAGCAGACAGTCTAATTAAGAAAACTTTGCAGACACCCAAGCTAATGGTGTCAGCCTCTGGGATTCCATTTGCCAAACCCTTCCCAATATTAGTATTCAGGCACTGCTTAGCTTTTGCTTAAACATTTGGAATTTTTAATGTTAGTTAAGCTTCTTGGGCATAGGAAAGAGAAACCACACATTCCCTTATAATATTATATAAGGAAATGTGCTGTGCTGTGCTTAGTCTCTCAGTCATGTCCAGCACTTTGCAACGCCAGGATCTATAGCCTCCCAGGCTCCTCTGTCCATGGGATTTTCCAGGCAAGAATACTGGAGTGGGTTGCCATTTCCTACTCCAGGAGATCTTCCTAAATGTCTTAAGTCAAAAATTTTGAGTTTCCTATAAGTAGAATCTCCCAGTGTCTCAGGGTTCTCTGTTCTGAGTACTGCATCTTATATACCTTCTCAGGAGAAACTTAGCGAGGTAAAATCACTAAGCTTTGCTCACTGTTTAAAAATTCTAAATATAGAGTGTTCTACAAAAAGCACATGTTCCCCCACCCCCACTTCTCTTAAAGGGGGCCCCTGGCAAATTCCAGTGAAATAATAACTTGGTTTTTATCGTCTCTGATCTGGGTTTTAAGAATTATTTTTTATTATAAGGGAATAGTTAGTGATGAATATTCATTCTCCTGGGTACTTACCCCAGCGGGGGGTGTCATGCAGGACAAAAGACCCACCAGAGGGCTGAGAACAGAACTCCAGTCTGACCCATGACTATGGAGATCATGAAGCCTGAAGGCTCAGAGATAATATCCAGGGCAAAACAAAGCTATCCCTTAGAAGGTGAAGTGTCTTTGAATTTATTGGGATTTTTCCATACTTCTGGTGATAAGTGAATGCCTTTGTCTTTTTCTTTTTTTTAAGGTAAGTAAATTTTAAAGGCTTTTCTTTCAAACAAAGCTATGTCTGCTGCCCTGTGTGCAATTAGAAAGCCTTGCCCCGGGACTTCCCTGGTGGTTCAGTAGTTGGGACTTCATCTTCCAATGCAGGGTGGTGCAGGTTCAATCCACAGTCAGGGAGCTAGGATCCTGCATGCCTTGTGGCCAAAAAAACCCAAGACATAAAAAGCAGAAACAACGTTGTAACAAATTCAATGAAAACTTTAAAAATGGTCCATGTCGAAAGTCTTAAAAAAAAAATTAAAAAGCCATGCCCATCGCTTCTCCTGCCAGTTCTGGAAAGTCTACCTGTGGCAGGTTGCCTGGCCTTAAACGACAAAGAATGGGTGGTCGCTCTGATGGAGAAACCGAGGCCCTGTCTCCAGAGTGCTCTCACTCACTCCTCCTGGTTTGACTTCAACCCAGTACACCTATGCTTCACTCACCGGTGATGGTCCAAGAGAGGACGTGGCTGTTCTCCAGCCCACTGGCTAATCGTCCCCAGGTCCTGGGGCATCCACTGTATGTGGGGCCACGCTGCAGCCCCCCAAGCACAGACCAGTGTATAGCCAGAAGACTCTTCTGACTCGGGACGTCTCCAGCCCTATAGCAGTGCTCAGAGGCGGCAAGACCCCACTCTCAACTTCTGAATTTCCTAGAATGGGGAATAAAGGTACCATTGATGCTACAGGGCTGTGCCAAGGTGACAGGCTGGTAGACGCTTTGGGGCTTGGTGCCCCACTCTGGCTCTCATAACCTTTGTCCCCATTTTTTTGTTTTCTATGCTGTCAAGATAATTTGAAGTTAACTGAGCTTTAAACATGGCAGCGGTTCTCAACCCTGGTTGCACATAGGAATTGCCTGGGGAAAAAATGCAAAGTCTTGGCACCAGCCCCAGATGCCATGATTCCATTGCTCTGGGATGCAGCCTGGGCTCAGGGATGCTCACTCTCCAGGTGATTGTCTTCAGGGGGAAGCACCAGGGTAGCAGGTTCCTACTCTTTCTGATTCGGGCCATTTCCAGAGAAACAGGTCAGTCCTCTTAGCACTGTGCTATGCTCAGTCACTCAGTCATGTCCAACTCTCTGCGACCCCATGGACTGTAGCTCCTCTGTGCATGAGATTTCCCAAGCAAATTGGAGCAGGCTGCCATTTTCTCCTCCAGGGGATCTTCCCGACCCAGGGATGGAACCACCTATCTTGTGTCTCCTGCACTGGGGGGCAGATTCTGTGCGACTAGTGCCACCTGTAGGCACAACGGCCTTCAACGTGTGGTCCCTCCACTAGAACCTGGGAACTTGTTAGAAAGGCAAATTCTCGGGCTACATGGAACATTTCCTGCCCTGTCAGTGAACAAGGGGCTTCCCCGGTAGCTCAGCTGGTAAAGAATCTGCCTGCAATGCAGGAGACACCAGTTCAATTCCTGGATCAGGAAGAGCTGCTAGAGGAGGGATAGGCTGCCCACTCCAGTATTCTTGGGCTTCCCCTGTGGCTCAGCTGGTAAAAAATTCACCTGGGTTTGATCCCTGGGTTGGGAAGATCTCCTGGAAAAGGGAACAGCTACCCACTCCAGTGTTCTGGCCTGGAGAATTCCATGGGCTGTATAGTCCGTGGGTTCGCAAAGAGTTGGACACGACTGAGCGACTTTCACTTTTTTATCAGTGGACAAGGATGTCACGGTCATCAGCAATTGTGACCCTCCAGTGTGAGCCGGTGAGCCCTTAGACATTTGGGAAGGAAAAAACACCTGCCATCAAGAGCTATCAGACTGCAGCCACTCCCCACGGTGAGCCCTAAGGGAACTCAGGATACTAGCCCCAGACAGCTTATAAAAGGAATGATTTCAATAAGCCCAAACTCTTGCATCTTCCCATACATATAAAAGTCCAAAATTCCTTAATTTGGAATATCTGAGTTTCTTTAATTAACAATCATCTTTTGATGTTCAGACTATCTGCCCTTTGTCACAAAAAATTCTATATAACCTGGCTCCTCCCCAGCCCCCTCCAGGCAGTTCTCTCAGGGTTGCCTGAGGTGCTCCCTCCCATGCTTGAAGTCCTAAAAATTCCCACTGAGTAGACCACAACTACGGCTGCCCGGTGGCTCAGTGGTAAAGAGTCCGCCTGCCGGTGCAGGAGACGCAAGCTTGATCCTTGGGTTGGGAAGATCCCCTGGAGAAGCAAACGGTGACTGACTCCAGTATGCTTGCCTGGGAAATCCCATGGACAGAGGAGCCTGGCAGCTACAGTCCACGGGGCTGCAATAGAGTCAGGCATGACTTAGCGACTAAACGACAACAACTCAGTTTTAGGTTGTGAATATTTTTTCAGGTCTACACACCCCAGACTGTGGAATCTGAGATTCTGGGGGTGAAACAGACAACAAGCCCCACAGATGATTTGGAGGGTATGCTCCCTCAGCAGTGTCACCTCCTTCTTAGTGACACTGTTTTTCACAATGATGGACAGCAGAATCAGTATATAATTATGATTATGATCAGATTCACTGGGTGCTTTATAAATGTGGAAATGCNGGAGTCAGTCACCGTTTGCTTCTCCAGGGGATCGTCCCAACCCAAGGATCAAGCTTGCGTCTCCTGCACCGGCAGGCGGACTCTTTACCACTGAGCCACTGGGCAGCCGTAGTTGTGGTCTACTCAGTGGGAATTTTTAGGACTTCAAGCATGGGAGGGAGCACCTCAGGCAACCCTGAGAGAACTGCCTGGAGGGGGCTGGGGAGGAGCCAGGTTATATAGAATTTTTTGTGACAAAGGGCAGATAGTCTGAACATCAAAAGATGATTGTTAATTAAAGAAACTCAGATATTCCAAATTAAGGAAATTTGGACTTTTATATGTATGGGAAGATGCAAGAGTTTGGGCTTATTGAAATCATTCCTTTTATAAGCTGTCTGGGGCTAGTATCCTGAGTTCCCTTAGGGCTCACCGTGGGGAGTGGCTGCAGTCTGATAGCTCTTGATGGCAGGTGTTTTTTCCTTCCCAAATGTCTAAAGGCTCACCGGCTCACACTGGAGGGTCACAATTGCTGATGACCGTGACATCCTTGTCCACTGATAAAAAAGTGAAAGTCGCTCAGTCGTGTCCAACTCTTTGCGAACCCACGGACTATACAGCCCATGGAATTCTCCAGGCCAGAACACTGGAGTGGGTAGCTGTTCCCTTTTCCAGGAGATCTTCCCAACCCAGGGATCAAACCCAGGTCTCCCGCATTGCAGGTGAATTCTTTACCAGCTGAGCCACACAGGGGAAGCCCAAGAATACTGGAGTGGGCAGCCTATCCCTCCTCCAGCAGCTCTTCCTGATCCAGGAATTGAACTGGTGTCTCCTGCATTGCAGGCAGATTCTTTACCAGCTGAGCTACCGGGAAAGCCCCTTGTTCACTGACAGGGCAGGAAATGTTCCATGCAGCCCGAGAATTTGCCTTTCTAACAAGNCCAGGAATTGAACTGGTGTCTCCTGCATTGCAGGCAGATTCTTTACCAGCTGAGCTACCGGGAAAGCCCCTTGTTCACTGACAGGGCAGGAAATGTTCCATGTAGCCCGAGAATTTGCCTTTCTAACAAGTTCCCAGGTTCTAGTGGAGGGACCACACGTTGAAGGCCGTTGTGCCTACAGGTGGCACTAGTCGCACAGAATCTGCCCCCCAGTGCAGGAGACACAAGATAGGTGGTTCCATCCCTGGGTCGGGAAGATCCCCTGGAGGAGAAAATGGCAGCCCGCTCCAATTTGCTTGGGAAATCTCATGCACAGAGGAGCTACAGTCCATGGGGTCGCAGAGAGTTGGACATGACTGAGTGACTGAGCATAGCACAGTGCTAAGAGGACTGACCTGTTTCTCTGGAAATGGCCCGAATCAGAAAGAGTAGGAACCTGCTACCCTGGTGCTTCCCCCTGAAGACAATCACCTGGAGAGTGAGCATCCCTGAGCCCAGGCTGCATCCCAGAGCAATGGAATCATGGCATCTGGGGCTGGTGCCAAGACTTTGCATTTTTTCCCCAGGCAATTCCTATGTGCAACCAGGGTTGAGAACCGCTGCCATGTTTAAAGCTCAGTTAACTTCAAATTATCTTGACAGCATAGAAAACAAAAAAATGGGGACAAAGGTTATGAGAGCCAGAGTGGGGCACCAAGCCCCAAAGCGTCTACCAGCCTGTCACCTTGGCACAGCCCTGTAGCATCAATGGTACCTTTATTCCCCATTCTAGGAAATTCAGAAGTTGAGAGTGGGGTCTTGCCGCCTCTGAGCACTGCTATAGGGCTAGAGACGTCCCGAGTCAGAAGAGTCTTCCGGCTATACACTGGTCTGTGCTTGGGGGGCTGCAGCGTGGCCCCACATACAGTGGATGCCCCAGGACCTGGGGACGATTAGCCAGTGGGCTGGAGAACAGCCACGTCCTCTCTTGGACCATCACCGGTGAGTGAAGCATAGGTGTACTGGGTTGAAGTCAAACCAGGAGGAGTGAGTGAGAGCACTCTGGAGACAGGGCCTCGGTTTCTCCATCAGAGCGACCACCCATTCTTTGTCGTTTAAGGCCAGGCAACCTGCCACAGGTAGACTTTCCAGAACTGGCAGGAGAAGCGATGGGCATGGCTTTTTAATTTTTTTTTTAAGACTTTCGACATGGACCATTTTTAAAGTTTTCATTGAATTTGTTACAACGTTGTTTCTGCTTTTTATGTCTTGGGTTTTTTTGGCCACAAGGCATGCAGGATCCTAGCTCCCTGACTGTGGATTGAACCTGCACCACCCTGCATTGGAAGATGAAGTCCCAACTACTGAACCACCAGGGAAGTCCCGGGGCAAGGCTTTCTAATTGCACACAGGGCAGCAGACATAGCTTTGTTTGAAAGAAAAGCCTTTAAAATTTACTTACCTTAAAAAAAAGAAAAAGACAAAGGCATTCACTTATCACCAGAAGTATGGAAAAATCCCAATAAATTCAAAGACACTTCACCTTCTAAGGAATAGCTTTGTTTTGCCCTGGATATTATCTCTGAGCCTTCAGGCTTCATGATCTCCATAGTCATGGGTCAGACTGGAGTTCTGTTCTCAGCCCTCTGGTGGGTCTTTTGTCCTGCATGACACCCCCCGCTGGGGTAAGTACCCAGGAGAATGAATATTCATCACTAACTATTCCCTTATAATAAAAAATAATTCTTAAAACCCAGATCAGAGACGATAAAAACCAAGTTATTATTTCACTGGAATTTGCCAGGGGCCCCCTTTAAGAGAAGTGGGGGTGGGGGAACATGTGCTTTTTGTAGAACACTCTATATTTAGAATTTTTAAACAGTGAGCAAAGCTTAGTGATTTTACCTCGCTAAGTTTCTCCTGAGAAGGTATATAAGATGCAGTACTCAGAACAGAGAACCCTGAGACACTGGGAGATTCTACTTATAGGAAACTCAAAATTTTTGACTTAAGACATTTAGGAAGATCTCCTGGAGTAGGAAATGGCAACCCACTCCAGTATTCTTGCCTGGAAAATCCCATGGACAGAGGAGCCTGGGAGGCTATAGATCCTGGCGTTGCAAAGTGCTGGACATGACTGAGAGACTAAGCACAGCACAGCACATTTCCTTATATAATATTATAAGGGAATGTGTGGTTTCTCTTTCCTATGCCCAAGAAGCTTAACTAACATTAAAAATTCCAAATGTTTAAGCAAAAGCTAAGCAGTGCCTGAATACTAATATTGGGAAGGGTTTGGCAAATGGAATCCCAGAGGCTGACACCATTAGCTTGGGTGTCTGCAAAGTTTTCTTAATTAGACTGTCTGCTCCCCAGCCGGAAGCTGGTTCCTATTTCTCACCATATGCTCCACAGTCGGCTCTTGCCCCTGCTGTCAATCATTTCTCCTCCGAAACCCCGCCAAAGACCAGATCCCCAGCAGCTTTCTCGAAGGCTTCTTGCTTCTTGGAAGGGGGTGATGTTGCTGGCTGGTCATCAGACAGATCTGGTTGCCTTTCAGGGTCATGGAAATGAATTTCACGACCCTTTTGCAAATCACATCCCCAGATAACAAGCTGAATCTCTCATCAAAAGAAAAAAAAAACTTTTATTTTTTCTATTGCATAAATAATGGTAAATTAGACTCTTTTTTATACAGATTATATATTTACAGACAAGTTTGGTTAGAGAAAACATCTGGTAAATATGGCAGTCAGGTTTCCTTTATACACTAAGATAACATAATAATAATATGTACTTCATGAGATCAGTAAGTTGCATGCCAAGTTAATTTATATTAATATTTACATTTTATATAAAGATTTTCTTCTGACTAATCTGCTGACTCTCTCATTATTTAATAGCAGAAATCATCAATGAATACTGAATGGAAAAATAAAAGGGATGGAATATGAATGAGGTAAATGGGAAGATTGTGACCCAGGATTGCAGTCTTAGTGGCCCGTTCTGGATAGGAGATCTGCCAAGCTCTGGTCATTCTGCTTGAAATAATCCTTATCTGTGCTCTGATTGGCATCCCGCCATTTACCACTGTGCTTTGGAAAAAAACTCACGTCTCAATTCTAAGGACCCCTACGATCACAACAACCCGCACCCCAAGCAGATGACAGCTTGCCAACCCATTCCCCAGCCAGATTTGGGGGCTGATTTTCCTTCAAGGGCATTGCTTTTGGTGAGTCCTTGGCCAAATAGCTTCTTCCTAGACTTACAATTGGGAAAGAAAATCAAACCCCACTAAGAAGCTATTCAAAGACTCCCAAAGCCTGACCCCTAGATTAGAAAGAAAGAGCATTCTTTGATTTTCCTTGGAGAGAGCTGACGGTGACTTGTGTCAGTTTCCAGCAGGAGCTGAGAGGACCCTTCTCTGGCCAATCTAGGACTTTGCAGGAAAGAGCAGTTGGGGCTCACTAGAAAAACAATGACTGGGACCTCCATTTACTTCAGAAAAAAAAAAAAGAAAAAAATAGGAGAGAGACATAGGATTTTAGGTTGTCATGGGCAGAGGGCTGGAGACTTGTGTGGACCCTGCAGCCACCCTCTCTCTGCCCTTTATCCTTCATCGTGGGTGGATCGCTTCTAAAGCAGGCACCTGTGCTCAGCATCACTCATCAGCCATCTAAGGACTGTTGCTGGTGCCTGTCTCCCCAGACAGTTAATCGAATTCCTAACAATCCCCAGAGATCGTGACTCTCTTCCTTCTGCGGTGGTATGAATAATTACAAGCCACTATCACACGTACGGGAACTGCTGTTCCAAGGGTCAGAGAAATGAGTAAAGAAAGAAAGCAATGATCAGAAGTTGTGCTCTTTATATTCAGTAACTTCTAGTCAGGCTTTTTCAGATGGGGAAACTGCGTCTTTTCCCGGAATCTGGCTTTGTTTTACCCTCCTTAGTCAGGAATTCTGATCCACGTGACCTGTGGTAGAGTGACCCCATGCCCTTCATTTTGACCCTGGCTCAGACAGGAAACAAAGCCCTTCTTGGATGCTCCCTTGAATCAGCAAGTCCTCAGGGAACAAACAAAACCTCCTGCCTACAAGACACACTGGACAGAGGTCTATTTGCATTGTTTCATCTACAGACAAAGGACACCAAAAGAGATACTCTATTACAATGGCCTCCGGGGGCTTGTATTTAAAAAAAAAAAGTTCTTAATACAATTCATAAGGGACATAGGGACCCTATCAAGTGTGGGCATTCACTTTGATTTGTTTCAGATAGTCACAAGAGGAGGGCTCCTCTGAGTCATCAGGTTGACCTTTCCTCTGGTTTTAGAGATGAGAAGACTGAGGCTGGGAGGGGAAGTCGCTCAGAATTATCTGACCAGTGGGTGGCAGAGGCACCTAGGGGCCCTGCCTCCTATGATCTTTCTGACTGACTGAGTTGCTTACATATCCAGTGCTAATGTCTTCTCTCCTAGGCTCAGTTCAACAGGTCTGAGCCCAGACAGAGCTCTCTTGGGAAAGGCATTTTGGGGTTCGGCAAATCAGCATCCCCCAAGGAAAGGGGAGCTACCAGCCTCCTCTTGAGTTCCCAGTGCATGTGGTTGGGATCAGGTTGGTGGGCAGCAGCCCTAGGGCACTCAAGCCCATCTAGGCTCCCAGGGTAGACCAGATGTATATGGAAAATGTTCAGAGATCAGCCACAGCCACCTTTTAAAAACTTTTCCTTTCCCAGGTACAGGGATGAAGCAACATCATACTCGAATGTTGCATTCCCTGGAATATTCCTTCCTAATTATCCTGCTGCTCTACTCCCCTGGAAAATTCCAGCCTCTCCCTCCATTTCACTTAGACAATAATACGTAACAGTGTGAGAAGCATGGGTTGAAAGCCAAGCCAGCTTTCTCAAGGAAAAGANGGGTGGGGGCGGTGGGTGGGGGGGATGTGCTTAATGGATAAGCTACCCAAGGCAGGGGCAGGAAGGCAGGATACTTGGCAAGATTTTCCCAACTTCAGAGGACTATCTTTGGGGGACTGGCAGAGTCTGATTCTTTGTGACTATATTTCAAGCCAACTGAATCAAATTAACTTTGCTTCCAAGGCTTTTTGAGTATTGTTATCTGGTCTCTTGAGACCTTATAAAGAGGGTCCTAAACCAATATTCACTAGAAACCATGGCTATTTCAATGCCCATGGACTTAGCACAAAGCAGAGGACACTAAGAGTAGTGCTTGGCTCGTCTGCGTGCCTGACCTTTCCCCTCCAAACCAAGTGTCTATGACAAGGCCACATAACGGAGGACCGTCCCCTGAGTGACTTAGTCTAAGGAAGGAAGAAGTGAAGCTGAACAGTTCTGACATTTAAATTGTCATGGAGACAGTGTCCATAAGAGGCAGCCTGAACCCTGCTGTATTTCTCCATTGCTTTAAATAATTCAAATTGAAAACCTTAGCTGTGGAATAATGTTTCTTTTCAGTTCCTGATGGATATTTTCCCCCTTCTGGAGGAGTTGAAGTGGTGGTGGAGGATGGCTAGAGCCAGGTCTTTAGGTTATGAACTCTTCGCCCTGGTGTGACTGCAGAAGGGGGCAAGGAGAAATCTGAGCTCATTTCAGATAAATGATCTCCAGGGAAGATGGCTCCACAGTCCTCCTGGCAACACAACCAGTATATTGCCCAAGTTTAGAAGCCCAAGTCCATCTGTATCATCATGGTATTATGGAAAAAGGGGCCCCTTCTTTTTGCAGTCGGGTTCCAGACCTTCTGTGTATCTTAGTGGAATAGAATGATCACTACAGGCTTTTGGACAAATAGTCAGTGCAGTAAAATGACCCAAGATGGTTTGAGGAGCAGAACTCAGTAGCTTCCATGGGGACAGAGCACAAGAGCACAGCAGAACAGGGCTTCCAGGCGTGCGGCCACGCCCCCCATGCTGAGGAGCTTGGTGCTCACACGCTACTTTCCTGGTCATACCCTCATACTGTCCCAGGGAGGCTGCTAGCTATTGGTTAAGAGCAAAGCTCTCTTTGATTTATGACCTGAGTCTGGACTTAAGCTGAGAGAAGGCGTTTGGAATAAAGGAAAAATTTCTCTCTCCCAGCTCTTCGATACATCACTTTGTGATTCTGTGGATGGGAGGCTGGGACGGGGACATGATTATCAAAATAAGCGTGCAATCTTTCATTAGGTTCTTCTGGCTTAACAGCAGACAGGAGACCATTTGTCAGGTGCAAACTGAGACAGGAAGGAGGTTTTAAGACAGAAGACATGTTGTACAAATCTTTTTCTTGGCAAATCAAACACCTAGAAACTTTTGAAACCACTGGACCGGCCGAGGACCACATGTAAACCTCAGTTCACTTTAGTTCACGTTTCTGGCTTGTGGGAAAGCTTCTCAACCAGCACACAGGTGCTTTTAAAGATGCGCTTAAACTATTTTTTGTTTTCCAGATGGCATTCCTGCCTTTTTGCCCAGATTCAGGGGGTCTTTGCTCTGGGCTCTGGGAGGTGGGGAAGGTACCACCTGGATCCTGTTCTCCTGAGCAAATAGAAGGACGGGTCCAAAAAGAGGAGAAAAAGGCAGAGCTTCCTTCAGGCTCATTTCTCCCACCAGCAGGCTATGGATTCGGGGAGTCAGGATGCAAGCAGGATGAGCCCAAGTGTTTGTTCTTTAAGGAAATGTTCCCTATTTTTGTGTGCCTTGGCACACTCAGGGTGGAATGCAAGGGTTACCATGGCAACACCTATTTTTTTAATTTAACAGATTGGTGGTCATGTGGGACCCACGCATATGCCAGAAGCCATGGTTAATAGTTCCTGGGCTGGGTCCTGTCTGGGGGCTCTGGGAGTGATGGGAGACAGCTTCTTTGGGGATCAGGGTCTGCATCCCTTGTCTCTCAAGCAAATGACTCCTGAATCATCACTCGTGTGGTCGGAAGAGGTGGTATACACGGCAAGAATGAGCCAAGCTTGGTTTGCCAGTCACTCAGCCACCCCATAGAGACTCCTAAGTCTACTCACTGGCTGGACAGAGTAAGAGTTGGGTTACTCCCTCTCAGTTTCTGCAGAGGTCCCCTCCAGCCAGGGGCCACATGGCACACTGGAGGGCTGGGACTCCTAGAGTCTTCGTCCAGGCACCCAGGACCTCCCACAGTGCGGAAGGTGTTGACTGGCTCGAAGTAGCATTGTGGACAGGACTTGGAGTGGGTCAGTGGGAAGTCAACATCTTATACCCAATACCGTTGACAGACCATCCACGCAAAGCTGCCAGGATGCAAGCTCTTAGCACCCAGAGCCTGCGGGTTGCCACTGCCTCTGGGCTGTTCCCACACACTCAGGTCCTGGCACAGTGTGTGAGGTTACCACGGTAGGAGGTTAACTTCAAGCCCATCAAAGAAAAGACTACGGCTTCTTTCTTGCCATCTCTCCTTAGCAATGTCCTTAGAAGTCATCCTCTTTAGGACACCTTCTCCCAGATTTTCTCCTGGGTATCATGAACTTACTTCCTGGTCACTAGGAGAGATGAAAAGGGTGCTCTTTAGGGAGAGGATGCTGAGGACTTGTTGGGAAACAGGCTGTCAGTGTCTTCCTAGATTTCCTTGCTTACACAGTGGCTAATTTCTCTTCTAATTTCTCTAAGGTTTAACCCTCATATCCTTCAAGGTCCCTTCCCCGCAGGAGGAGGCAGAAGAACTTGTACTTTATAGAAGTACTCTTTTTTTTTTTTTTTTTTTTTGCCCTGAAGTCCAGCATCACCTGCAGCACCGCCCTCTCATAGGGCAGGGACCTTTAAGAATCATCTTGGGGTGATCCAGTCTACCTGGGGTCTCTCATACCCCTCTCCCCAGGAGGACATGGCTCAGTCATTCATGGAGCCCCTTTTATTTAAGTCCAGTTAAAAGAGAGAGAGAAGGAGCAAGCTTAGGGTGGAAACTAATGGTGAGCTTGTCCTGTGCATTCATATTCTGCATTTGCACCTGTCCTTGTTCTGAAGTCTGGTCCTGAGGGACGGAGGTGAGTCAGGCAAGAGGGGAGAGAGGAGAGGCAGACAGACACGCAGTGGGCAAGAGGGATGGGCAGGTCGCTGCCTTACTTGGCCTGGATGTGGGGGACCCCAGGCATTTTTCACAGAGGGACTCACTCACAACCTCCCAGGCCCCAGGGAGCTGACTCCTGGTCCTCCCTCCAAGCTATGGCTCAAACCTATTTCTACTTGTGCTCATCGTGGATATTTGCAGTGGGGAAATTTTGAGAGCTGCTCCCAGGCTGTTGTCCAAAGTGCTTGCAGGGGTAATTTGGAAGAAGACTCCAAGCCGACAGCTTGGATGCTCCAAGTCTGAGAAGACTGGAGGGAGAGGGCAGAAAGGGACGAGTGGCTTGAGGAGGGATTCCAAAACACACACTACACCCCCAAAACCACTTGGTGCAGCAAAAGAGGAGTCTGGCACCTCCATACTGAATGAAAAGAGAAAAGGGAGGGAGGAAAAGCTTGTAGCTCTAGGATGCAACGGAAAGAAAGAGGAGCAAGACAATCCCACCACAGAAATCAAGACCTGAGCTTGGAAACGTACAAAGGGAAGTACTGCTACGAAAGATTACTGGCTAATCAGACTACTCGAGCTTGGGTGACTGACAGTGGTGGATATGGCAACTAGGAAAAGTCCAGAAATCAGAGACTTGAGATGGGGTTGGCTTCGCTTCCCTTCCCCAACAGAAGTGTTTCACTTGTGGAGTTGGCTGAGCTTATTAATATCTTTTCATTTTCTCATGAAAATGAGTCAGTTGCAGAATCCAACTGTGGGACCATGTTACATAAAATACAATAGTTGGATCCTTCCATCTTCCCCGTTGGGATGGTGTTTCTCTCTCTATCTGGGAAAGACAGACTAACAAAGCAAATCTGAAGGTAAGAGAAAGGTGAGCGGCACAAGGACCTTGACTTACAGAGGTGTCTTACACATGGTGATGTGTTCAGACTCCATCACTCTGGACAGCTGGGGCATGGCTTGCAACAAACACCTCCTTCACCACCAGCCGCGGCCCCTTCCCATCCCCAAACGACCCACCCCAAGAGGCAGGGATGTGTGTCGGAGGACAGGCTTCTATCAGCAGTAAAGCGATGAGGGATGATGGATGGATGTCACACCTGAAGAAGCCCGATAGATAACGTTTGTCTGTGTGTCTAGGTTATAGAGATGCCCGCGGCTATGCTTCTCTGTTGTCTAAATGGCAGCACAGGCGGCAAAGCTGGGAGAAAGGCTCTCTGCAGATTCCAAAATGCTGGTGCGCGATGTGCTCTAGGAACAGAAAGCCAAGTGCCGACGGAAACCGAGAGCTCCCCAACTCTGCCAACAATAGTCCCGTAGAAAAGGCAGTAGACCGGAGGCGGAGGGGTGCAGCCTGCAGACCCTCGGCGCTGCGCCCCCGTCAATGGCTTTCCCCTCACGTCTGGGCGGGGAGGGGCTCCACCGGGTGGAGGAAGGAAGCCAGGGTGGGACGGGGACGCCCACTTCTGCGGCAACCCAGAAGTCAGCCTCTTGGGACTTGAGGGTCGCCCTGGGGTCGGGGTGGAGGTGGGGGGAGTCTCCAGTTGACCCCCGGGGAGAACGAAGGGGGCGCGGTGGTGACTGCGTGGTCAGCCTCTCTCTTGCTCCCTCACACCGCCAACCTGGATGGCCGTGGGAATCCCGAGATGGACGTGAAGCTTCTCTTTCCGAGGTCCTAGTGGCGCTTGAAGCGGTCGTCCGGAACTCCTGGCTATTTATTGCATTTGGAAACAAGACCATTAAAGCATTGAAGACAGCCCTTTTGTGTACCTGCCAAGGGGATGGAGTGGGTTTGCCACGACACGGGGTTGCACTGCAACCTTGGGTTCTGCGCCGAACGGTGCCGCTTCTGCACCGTCCGCATCCGCTTGTGTGGAGGACGAGTCTGCCCGCGGGGCAAGCACATGCGCGGAGCCGGGAGCGCAGCTGCTGGGGAGGCGGCTACTCCATGCCGCTCCGGAGGATCTGGTTGGCCGCGATCAGCATGACGCTTATGATGAAGGCCATGGCGAAGGCGCAGATGAGGCTCTTCCGGACACAGGTCTGTCTGTTCTGCTTCTGGGAATGCACTGTGGGGAGCAGAGGGTCAGGAGGGGAGAGAGAAATGACACAGTGAGACGGGGTTGGGGACCAGGCACCTCTTCCTCAACAAGCCCAGGGACCAGCCCCCAGCATGAAGACTGGTCACTTCCAACAAGGCATCTCTAGGTCAGCTCTGGGAGGACACTGGGGATCCCGTGTCCTGGCAGGTGGTAGGAGGTGGCAAAACTTCTAGAACAAAAATCATTACAGATGTGATATTCAGAGGGAGGTACAGGCTTCTGGATGTGATAATGGAGCTACAGCGATTTCAGAGCGAGGAAACAGGCAACCTTTTAGAGTAAGTCTCACTGAAAGCATCATTCAGGCCCGCCGTGCCCGTTTTTCGCAGAGTGACAGCCTCCCGTGTCTGAGGCAGGTGGTACAGACAGAACCAGGTTCCAGTNTTTTTTTTTTTTTTTTGCCCTGAAGTCCAGCATCACCTGCAGCACCGCCCTCTCATAGGGCAGGGACCTTTAAGAATCATCTTGGGGTGATCCAGTCTACCTGGGGTCTCTCATACCCCTCTCCCCAGGAGGACATGGCTCAGTCATTCATGGAGCCCCTTTTATTTAAGTCCAGTTAAAAGAGAGAGAGAAGGAGCAAGCTTAGGGTGGAAACTAATGGTGAGCTTGTCCTGTGCATTCATATTCTGCATTTGCACCTGTCCTTGTTCTGAAGTCTGGTCCTGAGGGACGGAGGTGAGTCAGGCAAGAGGGGAGAGAGGAGAGGCAGACAGACACGCAGTGGGCAAGAGGGATGGGCAGGTCGCTGCCTTACTTGGCCTGGATGTGGGGGACCCCAGGCATTTTTCACAGAGGGACTCACTCACAACCTCCCAGGCCCCAGGGAGCTGACTCCTGGTCCTCCCTCCAAGCTATGGCTCAAACCTATTTCTACTTGTGCTCATCGTGGATATTTGCAGTGGGGAAATTTTGAGAGCTGCTCCCAGGCTGTTGTCCAAAGTGCTTGCAGGGGTAATTTGGAAGAAGACTCCAAGCCGACAGCTTGGATGCTCCAAGTCTGAGAAGACTGGAGGGAGAGGGCAGAAAGGGACGAGTGGCTTGAGGAGGGATTCCAAAACACACACTACACCCCCAAAACCACTTGGTGCAGCAAAAGAGGAGTCTGGCACCTCCATACTGAATGAAAAGAGAAAAGGGAGGGAGGAAAAGCTTGTAGCTCTAGGATGCAACGGAAAGAAAGAGGAGCAAGACAATCCCACCACAGAAATCAAGACCTGAGCTTGGAAACGTACAAAGGGAAGTACTGCTACGAAAGATTACTGGCTAATCAGACTACTCGAGCTTGGGTGACTGACAGTGGTGGATATGGCAACTAGGAAAAGTCCAGAAATCAGAGACTTGAGATGGGGTTGGCTTCGCTTCCCTTCCCCAACAGAAGTGTTTCACTTGTGGAGTTGGCTGAGCTTATTAATATCTTTTCATTTTCTCATGAAAATGAGTCAGTTGCAGAATCCAACTGTGGGACCATGTTACATAAAATACAATAGTTGGATCCTTCCATCTTCCCCGTTGGGATGGTGTTTCTCTCTCTATCTGGGAAAGACAGACTAACAAAGCAAATCTGAAGGTAAGAGAAAGGTGAGCGGCACAAGGACCTTGACTTACAGAGGTGTCTTACACATGGTGATGTGTTCAGACTCCATCACTCTGGACAGCTGGGGCATGGCTTGCAACAAACACCTCCTTCACCACCAGCCGCGGCCCCTTCCCGTCCCCAAACGACCCACCCCAAGAGGCAGGGATGTGTGTCGGAGGACAGGCTTCTATCAGCAGTAAAGCGATGAGGGACGATGGATGGATGTCACACCTGAAGAAGCCCGATAGATAACGTCTGTCTGTGTGTCTAGGTTATAGAGATGCCCGCGGCTATGCTTCTCTGTTGTCTAAATGGCAGCACAGGCGGCAAAGCTGGGAGAAAGGCTCTCTGCAGATTCCAAAATGCTGGTGCGCGATGTGCTCTAGGAACAGAAAGCCAAGTGCCGACGGAAACCGAGAGCTCCCCAACTCTGCCAACAATAGTCCCGTAGAAAAGGCAGTAGACCGGAGGCGGAGGGGTGCAGCCTGCAGACCCTCGGCGCTGCGCCCCCGTCAATGGCTTTCCCCTCACGTCTGGGCGGGGAGGGGCTCCACCGGGTGGAGGAAGGAAGCCAGGGTGGGACGGGGACGCCCACTTCTGCGGCAACCCAGAAGTCAGCCTCTTGGGACTTGAGGGTCGCCCTGGGGTCGGGGTGGAGGTGGGGGGAGTCTCCAGTTGACCCCCGGGGAGAACGAAGGGGGCGCGGTGGTGACTGCGTGGTCAGCCTCTCTCTTGCTCCCTCACACCGCCAACCTGGATGGCCGTGGGAATCCCGAGATGGACGTGAAGCTTCTCTTTCCGAGGTCCTAGTGGCGCTTGAAGCGGTCGTCCGGAACTCCTGGCTATTTATTGCATTTGGAAACAAGACCATTAAAGCATTGAAGACAGCCCTTTTGTGTACCTGCCAAGGGGATGGAGTGGGTTTGCCACGACACGGGGTTGCACTGCAACCTTGGGTTCTGCGCCGAACGGTGCCGCTTCTGCACCGTCCGCATCCGCTTGTGTGGAGGACGAGTCTGCCCGCGGGGCAAGCACATGCGCGGAGCCGGGAGCGCAGCTGCTGGGGAGGCGGCTACTCCATGCCGCTCCGGAGGATCTGGTTGGCCGCGATCAGCATGACGCTTATGATGAAGGCCATGGCGAAGGCGCAGATGAGGCTCTTCCGGACACAGGTCTGTCTGTTCTGCTTCTGGGAATGCACTGTGGGGAGCAGAGGGTCAGGAGGGGAGAGAGAAATGACACAGTGAGACGGGGTTGGGGACCAGGCACCTCTTCCTCAACAAGCCCAGGGACCAGCCCCCAGCATGAAGACTGGTCACTTCCAACAAGGCATCTCTAGGTCAGCTCTGGGAGGACACTGGGGATCCCGTGTCCTGGCAGGTGGTAGGAGGTGGCAAAACTTCTAGAACAAAAATCATTACAGATGTGATATTCAGAGGGAGGTACAGGCTTCTGAATGTGATAATGGAGCTACAGCGATTTCAGAGCGAGGAAACAGGCAACCTTTTAGAGTAAGTCTCACTGAAAGCATCATTCAGGCCCGCCGTGCCCGTTTTTCGCAGAGTGACAGCCTCCCGTGTCTGAGGCAGGTGGTACAGACAGAACCAGGTTCCAGTGATTCGCTGCAGACTCCTGCGGGGCTGGAAGCCACTTACCTTCCCTAGGATTGTTCCTAGGTGGCTGCTACGGCTGTCACTTCGGTCGTGTCCGACTCTGTGCGACCCCAGAGACGGCGTCCCACCAGGCTCCCCCGTCCCTCGGATTCTGCAGGCAAGAACACTGGAGTGGGTTGCCATTTCCTTCTCCAATGCATGAAAGTGAAAAGTGAAAGTGAAGTCGCTCAGTCGTGTCCGACTCTTCGCGACCCCATGGACTGCAGCCCACCAGGCTCCTCCGTCCATGGGATTCTCCAGGCAAGAGTACTGGAGTGGGGTGCCATTGCCTTCTCCCTTAGGGTGGCTGGTGGTTGAAATGACTCTAAGAGACTTACGCATTATGGCGAATATGCATGTCAGTGTCTGGGAGCAGGGTTCCTGGGTGAGCAGCATGGCATCATCAGGAGCTTATTCAAATGCAGATTCTCAGGCCACCCCTGCATCCTGCAGATCTACTGAATGGTCGACTCTGGGAGTGGGTTCCTGCCAGGCGGCGCTAGTAGTAAAAGAACCCATCTGCCAATGCAGGAGACATAAGGGACTTGGTTTGATCCCTGCGTTGGGAAGATCCCCTGGAGTAGGAAATGGCAGCCCACTCCAGTATTCTTGCCTGGAGAATCTCATAGACCAAGGAGCCTGGCAGGCTACGGTCTATAGGGTCGCAGAGTCAGATACGACTGAAGAGACTTAGCATGCGTGCATGAGAGTTGGGCCAGCGATCTTGTGTTTACCCAGGTGACCCTGGTGCCTGATGAAATCTGAGACATGGGGACCATGAGCGCTGTGGACAGCATGAAGCAGGGAGGCACAAACTCCTCTCAGACTTTTCGGAGGCAGAGTGTCCCTGCCCCCAGATTCTGTGGCCCCAAGGGTCTAACCTTGGATCCTGGGGTGGCACTCTCTTATTCTTTTTGTTGGGCGAAGTCTTGAGTCACCATTTTTATAAGACCCACAAGAAACTGTTAGTTGGTCTCGATCAGGAAGCATTAACAAATATGAGTTACGAATATGGGCCAGAAATAGGGAAATGGAAATAACAAGAAAGGAAAAGCTTTTTTTTTCCTTGGCTGCTCAGCACATGGGATCCTAGTTCCCCGACTAGGGATAGAACTCATACCCTCTGCATTGGAAGCATACAGTCTCGACCACTGGACTGCCAGGGAAGTCCCAAGAAAGGAAAAGCTTTGAAAAAAAGAGGGACAGGTCTCTCCTCCAGGCATTGTTTCCCATGACAGAATTTCTCCTTTTTCCTCTTTTCATCTCCACCTCCTTCCCTGTCCATTCCTGGTCCTGCAGTGACGTTTATACAGTTTCCCACCTACCTTGAAGCAGAAATCCCTTCCTGGGAGGCTGGTGGAAAGGCTACCTACCTCAGGGCCACTCAGTGGATTAGCAGCATCAGCACCATCTGGGAATTTGATATCAATGCGAATTCTCCAGCCCCTCCATAGGATGACTGAATCCAATCTCTGGGGTTGGAGACCAGGAATGTGTGTTTTTAATAAGCTCTCCAGGTTCTAGTGGTAAAGAATCCACCTGCCAATGCAGGAGACATGAGACTGGGGTTCGATCCCTGGGTTGAACGTGGGGGGGCATGGCTACCCACTCTGGTATTGTCANTCTCTGGGGTTGGAGACCAGGAATGTGTGTTTTTAATAAGCTCTCCAGGTTCTAGTGGTAAAGAATCCACCTGCCAATGCAGGAGACATGAGACTGGGGTTCGATCCCTGGGTTGAACGTGGGGGGGCATGGCTACCCACTCCGGTATTCTCCTGGAGAATCCCATGGACAGAGGAGCCTGGCAGGTGACAGTGCGTGGGGTCACAAAGAGCTAGACACACTGAGGTCATTCAGTAAACGTGCACCAGGTGACTAGGGAATCTCTGGACCCTCTCCCACTCAGAGCTTTTGATTCAGGAGGTCTCAGTGGGGCCCAAAAATCTGATAGAGTTTGAGTTGCTGGGGACAGGAGGACTGCACATGTTTGTGTGTGTGTGCACGTGTGTGTGTGTGTGTGCGCACACGCACACACATACAAGCGTTAGGGATATGGGGATGGGGGATATTGTGGAAACCCAAGACCAGGATAGAAGAACATTTTCAGATTATCTTTCATTTTGCAAAGGGGTCCTTCTGCTAGACATTCTTCTGCACCTTGGTTTTTCTTTAGGCCAAATTAAGTGGAGAAAAGAAATATAATTTCCCTTAAAATTACTCTCTGCTAGAAAGAAGCAAAAAGAAAATGGTCAAAGTAGGGTCCACATACCTTAAAAATATAACCTACAAAAAAGTTCAAGTTCCTCTCCTCCTTGACACTCAATGGCTCATCTAAAGCCCTAGAAATAGCAGAGAAGAAGCAGGTAGCGTGTGATGTTTCTAGCTTCCCCTGAGACAAGGCGTCGAGGGGGCCTCTAAAAATGACATCCTCCAGAAAGTTCCTCTAGCNGCACCTCTTCCTCAACAAGCCCAGGGACCAGCCCCCAGCATGAAGACTGGTAACTTCCAACAAGGCATCTCTAGGTCAGCTCTGGGAGGACACTGGGGATCCCGTGTCCTGGCAGGTGGTAGGAGGTGGCAAAACTTCTAGAACAAAAATCATTACAGATGTGATATTCAGAGGGAGGTACAGGCTTCTGGATGTGATAATGGAGCTACAGCGATTTCAGAGCGAGGAAACAGGCAACCTTTTAGAGTAAGTCTCACTGAAAGCATCATTCAGGCCCGCCGTGCCCGTTTTTCGCAGAGTGACAGCCTCCCGTGTCTGAGGCAGGTGGTACAGACAGAACCAGGTTCCAGTGATTCGCTGCAGACTCCTGCGGGGCTGGAAGCCACTTACCTTCCCTAGGATTGTTCCTAGGTGGCTGCTACGGCTGTCACTTCGGTCGTGTCCGACTCTGTGCGACCCCAGAGACGGCGTCCCACCAGGCTCCCCCGTCCCTCGGATTCTGCAGGCAAGAACACTGGAGTGGGTTGCCATTTCCTTCTCCAATGCATGAAAGTGAAAAGTGAAAGTGAAGTCGCTCAGTCGTGTCCGACTCTTCGCGACCCCATGGACTGCAGCCCACCAGGCTCCTCCATCCATGGGATTCTCCAGGCAAGAGTACTGGAGTGGGGTGCCATTGCCTTCTCCCTTAGGGTGGCTGGTGGTTGAAATGACTCTAAGAGACTTACGCATTATGGCGAATATGCATGTCAGTGTCTGGGAGCAGGGTTCCTGGGTGAGCAGCATGGCATCATCAGGAGCTTATTCAAATGCAGATTCTCAGGCCACCCCTGCATCCTGCAGATCTACTGAATGGTCGACTCTGGGAGTGGGTTCCTGCCAGGCGGCGCTAGTAGTAAAAGAACCCATCTGCCAATGCAGGAGACATAAGGGACTTGGTTTGATCCCTGCGTTGGGAAGATCCCCTGGAGTAGGAAATGGCAGCCCACTCCAGTATTCTTGCCTGGAGAATCTCATAGACCAAGGAGCCTGGCAGGCTACGGTCTATAGGGTCGCAGAGTCAGATACGACTGAAGAGACTTAGCATGCGTGCATGAGAGTTGGGCCAGCGATCTTGTGTTTACCCAGGTGACCCTGGTGCCTGATGAAATCTGAGACATGGGGACCATGAGCGCTGTGGACAGCATGAAGCAGGGAGGCACAAACTCCTCTCAGACTTTTCGGAGGCAGAGTGTCCCTGCCCCCAGATTCTGTGGCCCCAAGGGTCTAACCTTGGATCCTGGGGTGGCACTCTCTTATTCTTTTTGTTGGGCGAAGTCTTGAGTCACCATTTTTATAAGACCCACAAGAAACTGTTAGTTGGTCTCGATCAGGAAGCATTAACAAATATGAGTTACGAATATGGGCCAGAAATAGGGAAATGGAAATAACAAGAAAGGAAAAGCTTTTTTTTTCCTTGGCTGCTCAGCACATGGGATCCTAGTTCCCCGACTAGGGATAGAACTCATACCCTCTGCATTGGAAGCATACAGTCTCGACCACTGGACTGCCAGGGAAGTCCCAAGAAAGGAAAAGCTTTGAAAAAAAGAGGGACAGGTCTCTCCTCCAGGCATTGTTTCCCATGACAGAATTTCTCCTTTTTCCTCTTTTCATCTCCACCTCCTTCCCTGTCCATTCCTGGTCCTGCAGTGACGTTTATACAGTTTCCCACCTACCTTGAAGCAGAAATCCCTTCCTGGGAGGCTGGTGGAAAGGCTACCTACCTCAGGGCCACTCAGTGGATTAGCAGCATCAGCACCATCTGGGAATTTGATATCAATGCGAATTCTCCAGCCCCTCCATAGGATGACTGAATCCAATCTCTGGGGTTGGAGACCAGGAATGTGTGTTTTTAATAAGCTCTCCAGGTTCTAGTGGTAAAGAATCCACCTGCCAATGCAGGAGACATGAGACTGGGGTTCGATCCCTGGGTTGAACGTGGGGGGGCATGGCTACCCACTCCGGTATTCTCCTGGAGAATCCCATGGACAGAGGAGCCTGGCAGGTGACAGTGCGTGGGGTCACAAAGAGCTAGACACACTGAGGTCATTCAGTAAACGTGCACCAGGTGACTAGGGAATCTCTGGACCCTCTCCCACTCAGAGCTTTTGATTCAGGAGGTCTCAGTGGGGCCCAAAAATCTGATAGAGTTTGAGTTGCTGGGGACAGGAGGACTGCACATGTTTGTGTGTGTGTGCACGTGTGTGTGTGTGTGTGCGCACACGCACACACATACAAGCGTTAGGGATATGGGGATGGGGGATATTGTGGAAACCCAAGACCAGGATAGAAGAACATTTTCAGATTATCTTTCATTTTGCAAAGGGGTCCTTTTGCTAGACATTCTTCTGCACCTTGGTTTTTCTTTAGGCCAAATTAAGTGGAGAAAAGAAATATAATTTCCCTTAAAATTACTCTCTGCTAGAAAGAAGCAAAAAGAAAATGGTCAAAGTAGGGTCCACATACCTTAAAAATATAACCTACAAAAAAGTTCAAGTTCCTCTCCTCCTTGACACTCAATGGCTCATCTAAAGCCCTAGAAATAGCAGAGAAGAAGCAGGTAGCGTGTGATGTTTCTAGCTTCCCCTGAGACAAGGCGTCGAGGGGGCCTCTAAAAATGACATCCTCCAGAAAGTTCCTCTAGCAAGCTGCACTCTACAGAGACCCAGCGGCCCCAGCACGGCTTCTGTCACCCAAGACATATTGGTTATTTCTGCCTTATCAGGCCTCCTCTTGTTATCTTTAATCCTTCTGGGTCCACTGGGCCTCTGCTTCCCTCGGGTGATTGAAAGTATTTTTGGCTCTCTTCTCTACCTACCACTTGCTCATCATGCCTGGGTCTTAGAATCTTATAAGTTCTTACCTGGAGGAAGAAAATTTCCTTGGTGCGGAGATGTGCTTGCCCCCAGGAAAAGATAGCAGCCATCAGGAAGGAAAAGGAGGGTAGCGTTTGGGAAGAAAGGACCCAAGCAGAAAATAAGATAAGGATGTGGAAGTGGTGCATCTCACACTTTCTGAGGACTAGCTAATTTATTCTGAGCTGCTCCTCAGTGCAGAAATGCTGCTGAAGGCAGACTTCTACCTTCCTGTCCTGAGGGCTGGCAAAGGCTTAAGGGAAAGAAAAACTGTGTGTCTGGGCTGAGGGAGGGATTTTTTGCAGAAGCCCTTCTTTGTGAAGGACACCCAGAAAACAAGGTTACAGGCGATAGGATTATCCCTGTAGTGAGAGTGGCTGCACCTTTGATATAAAAATCCTTCAAGGCGTGGGAGGGGAGAGATAAGAAAGGAGGGAAGGCCTGGGGACCTAATAGTTGGTTCCTAAGGCCATGAGCCTAGATCCAGCCCTGTAAGCAGAGGGAAGCCTCCAGCTCATGCCTGGGTCGCTCTGAAACCCCTCATCATTGGAGTCTGATTTTCAGACTCTGGTCAAGAAAGAGACACCTTTCACATCCAGTATTTTTTTTTTTTTTTTAATATAATTGGTCTACTCTCCTTAAAAGCATGCATTTATTTAGCTGTGTCAGGTCTTAGTTGCAGTACGTACGATCTTCATCGCGTCCCATAGAATCTTTCCTTGAGGCACATGGATTCTCCAGTTGTGGCGTCTGGGCTCAGCAGTTGCGGTATGCAGGCTTCATGGCTCCACCACTTCTGAGATCTTAGTTCCCTGGCCAGGGACCAAACCTGTGTCCCCTGCACTGCAAGGCAGATTCTTAAGCACTGGACCATCAGGGAAGTCACTCGCACGGAAGTGGTGAGTCAGAGTGAAAAAATTCATGATTTCTGGAGCCAGACCCAAATCTGAATCACGATTATATTATCCCACACAGTAGCTATGTGACCTTGGGCAAGCCAAGTTCCCTGGGCCTCGGTTTCCTCATCTGTAAAATGGAGGTTAATAAGACCTACCTTGTGGTGAGGATTAAGAACATAGGAAGGTACTGGGATGTTGTCTGTGCCCAGTGAGTTCTAATTCCCCTTTGTAAACCTTGAAAAAACTCTTTAGTTAGTGAACAACCACATCAGTGGGCAAGGTACACATTAGGTGCCTGGAAGAATTGATAGCGATAGTCCTTAATGAGTTGGGTACGTCATCCTCATTCAGTAGGTGAGGGCTCTGAAGTTCGGAGAAGTAGAGTCCAAGATCATTTGACAAATGAAAACGGTGGGATTTGGACCCGGGTCTGATTCTAACATACAGATTCCAAAGTTCTGTACAAACTCTTGATCAGTTGTTTAGCAATAGAAAAGTACAGCCATAGAAAGATACAAAGAAAATGCTTTAGTCTTCCCCAAAAGAATGTTAACTACATGTTGCTTTCATTTGTCTCCATTTTTAAACTTTAATTAAAAGGAAATACACTTCAAACACTTGGCGTGCTCAGCAGTTTAACCCGGCACTAATTACTCTGCTTGTTGATAACTGAATGCCTGTCTTTGGCTATCACTTATTTGCCTTGCACTATACTTTGGTGTATTTATTTATTCTCGATACCTATGCTTGGTTTCCCCAACAAGATGACAGGTCAGCCCAGGATGCACTGGAAGCTGGAGACATGACTTCTCCTCACTGCACTGAGGAAGAACCCTGGGCAAGATGCTAAACTTCTTTGAGCCTCAGTTTCTCTCTCTGTAAAAGGAGCCGATGATAACTGTTCTGCTAATGTCAAGAATTAATTCCGAGATGAACCAGCTCATTAAAAAAGTAAAAGCTAGGTGCAACTGTAACTTGGCAGAGAAATGCACCGTTTCCTCCCTGTATCCTCTGAGGATCAGAGAAAAGAGGTGCTGGTTTTCCTCCTGTTTCCTGCAGGAGTCCTGGGCTGAGCCTACACCAGATGCTCCCAGAACTTTGCCTTGGTCTCTTCCCTCAGTGATTCATCCTGCACTGCAGCCAGACTCACCATCTTGGAGCCATGCTGGCTATGTGTCACCACACCCTGCAATCTCCCTGCAAAGCTCCCCCAGCCCCTGCCTCGCTGGGGGAAGCAGTTCTGTCCAGCTCTTGAGCTCAGCAGGTAGAACCACAGATCACCTCCTATCTCCTTCTGTTCTGAGACCATGGCCCCTTCCCTCCCCCCGTAACCTCTGTCTCAGCCTAGCAGGTTTCTTCTCTACCTAAGACTCTGCAGCACTGTTCATACTTTTTGTCTCTGCTAATGGTGCTTACCTCCCTTCCCTCTCATTTCTTCCAGGTCTAACCCCAACTTAACTTTTCCATGAGGCTTCTACTGAACATCTATCCTGCTCTCAAAGTGCCTCATATTTAACTATTTTTAAATAATGGAGCTCTTTGTCTCTGAGTTAAGAGACTACCAATGCAGGAGACACAGGAGATGCAGGTTTGATCCCTGGGTCAGGAAGATCTTCTGGAGAAGGAAATGGCAACCCACTCCAGTATTCCTGCCTGGAAAATTCCATGGACGGAGGAGGCTGGCGGGCTATAGCCCATGAAGTTGCAAAGAGGTGGACATGATAGGCAGGAGTGTTCTTCTTTGTACCAGCTCTTACTATGTACTTACTTTTAATTGAGGTAGAATCCATGGCATAAAATTCATCATTTTAGAGTGTACAATCCAGTGGTATTTAGTACATTCCCAAGGGTTGTGAAACCATCACCACTACCTAATTCTAGAATGTTCTCATCACTTTAAAAAGAAACAACAAACACATTAGAAGTCACTCCTCATCCCCTAGCCTCCCTAGCCCCTGGCAATCGCTGATCCACTTTCATTTCTGTGGATTTGCCTCTTCTGGGCACTTCACATACACCGAACCATACACTATTTGACCTTTTGTGTCTGGCTTCTGCCACTTAATATCCTTTCCAGGTACATCCATGCTGTAGCACTGATGAGTACGTCATTCCTCTTTGTGGCTGAATAGTACTCCATTGAATGGACGTGCCACATTCTGCTTGTCCATTCACTGACATTTGGGTTGTTTCTATTTTTTTGGCTATTTTAAATAATGCTGATATGAACGTTCATGTACTGATACAAGTGTTTGTGGGGAGGTGTTTTCAGTTTTCTTGGGTACAAATTTAGGAGCCAAATTGCTGGGTCATATGGTAACTCTGTGTTTAACTTCTCAAGGAACCTATTCCTTCTTGGATCTTTTTGAACACTGAAAATGGCAAGAATACTTCACGCTATTGGTGATCTTTTCTGTCTTTCTCCTGAGTGTGTGTGTGTAATTTTTTGGCTGTATTGGGGCTTAATTGCAGCATGTAGGGGATTCTCTTGCTGCAGAGCATGGGTTCCAGACATGTGGGCTTCAGCAGCTGTGGCCTGTGGGCTTAGTCAGCCTGCAGCATGTGGGACTGTAGCTCCTAGACTTAGTGTGGGATTGAATCTTGGCCCCTGGCACTGGAGAGCAGGTTCTTAACCATTGGATCACCAGCGAAGTCCCCCAGGTAGATTCTGATCTCTTTCTACATAGTACATAGTACATAGAACATAAATGTCACAGTAGGAGTCCAGAAAATACATGGGGATGAAATGTGCATTGGGGAGGTTGACACAGGAGGATATAGAAGCGAGGTTTCCCATTTTCTTGAAAGGTCATTAGTGAATCTGTGCACTTCAGCAGACTCCTGGCTGCTGTGACAGGACCTGGGTGTGTAAAGGTCTAGTGATAGACTGTTCCTTCCCCTTCTTATTTTAACAGAGATTCACACAGCTCCACTGAGCAAATGCCAGGCAGTAGCTCTTGAATTTTTTCCCAGAGACAGGAGTCTACACCAATTTTGCCACTGATCAGCTGTGTGATCCTAGATGGAATGGGTTCAAAATCTTTCTGACTTCAGTTTTCAGAGACACAGGCTCCTGAGTAAGACAAATCAGGATCATAACAATTCTGACTAATTGCCTTAACGTAGACCTACGTAAGTGATAGTCCTGGCAGGGAGTTTGGGGCCCAAGGAAACGGTAAAACAATATAAAACCCAGCTCAGGTGATTCTCACTTATAAACCAGACCTAGCAGGTCTGGGAGCTATTAGAGGTCTGTGATCCTTCCAAGTCTGACACTTTATGATTGTATGAAATTGGATAGTTCCATAGCCTAGAGTGAAACTAATTAAGAGCTTGTGAAAGAGATTTTTCTATACGTCAGTGATAACAGAAATGGCCAGGCACCCACATAAGACCTGAAGTTAGAGGTGGAGGGTGTGGCCTCTAGGGAAACAGGATTGTGCATTTTATGATGCTTCCGTTGGAGGAGGACAGGACACCTGTAATTGTGTGGGTATGAGCTGGTCTCTTCTCCTCTACAAAATCTTGGGTTTCTAGAGGTCAGACAGCTGTGTCTGGCTTTGCGGGTCCTCCAAGGATCCTCGGTGTGGTGTGGCCAGGTGTTATTGTGGCCTTTCCAGTTGTCCTTCCCCCTCATGTAGCAAAATCCATCTTTTGGTTTAGGGATCTGTGCCTTCGCACCTGGTGGAATTCTCAATCCAGGGCCTCGCCTTTCCCCCATAACAAACCAGCTTGGCTAGTAGAGTACCCTGAGCTCTTGGCTTAGTCCAGAGGTAGGCACACAGGCTACGCAGACTTGATTGGAATTCCTTTTCAGAATGGAACTGAATCTTAACAGAGAGAATCCTGTTGACCTTAGGGAGAGAGAGCCTGCCCAAGAATGATGCCAAGAGAGAAGATAGAACAAAGAGAGAGAGAGAGAGAGCAAGACGAAGAGGGAAGAGAATGTTGCTTGAGCTCTTTGGGTCCAAGTCAACCAAAGCTCATCCCTTTGACTTCCCCTATTATTTGAGCCAGTGTCTTTTAGTTTGACGGGGTCTGGGTTGAGTTTTTGTTACTTACAAACAAAAGAGTCTTGACCAATATTCATGGGAACTCTAATGCTGGCAAGGACTTGACTTTACATATTAAGAGGACATGGTTCAAACCCTGTAAATTTGGTCCCTGAGTCATTTTTCAAAGATGTGGCATTCCAGCATTGCATACTCTGCAATGTCTCCAGGTTGAAAAATACAAACAAAGAAGAAGAGAACTGGGGCCAGGGATTGGCCAGGATTTTGTTGTTGTTGTTGTTTGTTTTGAGTGTTTTTTTTTTGTTTGTTTGTTTGTTTAAATCATGCTCATGTTCAGTCGTGTCTGCTTGTGACCCTTTGGACTATAGCCCGCCAGGCTCTTCTGTCCATTTTTCAGGCAAGAATACCAGAGTGGGTTGCCATTTCCTTCTCAAGGGCATCTTCCTGACCCAGTGACTGAACTCTCATCTCTTGTGTCTCCTGCACTGCAGGCGGATTCTTTATCGGCTGAGCCATGTGTTAGGCCTTGTACTGAATATTTTCATGTGGAGAATAGCATTGAAACATATACATTACCATATGTAAAACAGATGACCAGTGTGAGTTCGATGCATGAAGCAGGGCACCCAAAGCTGGTGCTCTGGGACAACCTTGAGGGGTAGGGTGGGGAGGAAGGTGGGAGGGGGTTTCAGGATGGGGAGGACACATGTTTACCTATGCTGATTCATGCTGGTGTATGACAAAACCATCACAATATTGTAAAGGAATTGTTCTCCAATTAAAATAAATTAATTTTAAAAATTCTCATGTGTTATGTGCTCATAACAACCATATGAGGTAGGTCATGATATGATTCCCATTTCATAGATGAAAAAAATTCAGCTCTTAGTATTTAAGTGCTTTGCTCATGTAACCCGTATGTGGTGAGGCAAGATTTTAAGAAAGCCCTGTCCAGAGCTCAGAGCTGGAGTTCTTAAGCATATACTAATTTATCAAAAATAAATAGAGCATGGAAAAGGTAGAGACCTCCCCAGGTCTCTATCATGTATCTCAGAATCTCCTCACTCTTCACTCATGGCTCCAGAAAAACCTCCCTACAGGTTTGCTTTGATAGGTCCCCAAATAGTAGAGGAAAAATCCTTTTTTAAAAAATTTTGTCCAAAGCCCTAACTTTCTTTCAAACTGTCTCCTGTATCACTACCTGCCAGGGACCTCACCTACCCCTTAACCTCCGACACCTACCCCAGGAGAACAGGTTTTATTTTAGTAAAGTTATCACCCCTGCTGAGCTGGGAGCAGATGGTATGGATGGCATGTCATGCCCTTTTCAGCTGGATGGGCATGTGATACCCAAGGTGCATGGCCAGGTCTCCAAATCCAGGTGTCATTCTGACATCCAACAGAGATACTCTGACTTCAGCAAGGATGACTTGAGGAGACACAACTGCAGAATTCTTTCTCACCTTTCAAGNTTTTCAGCTGGATGGGCATGTGATACCCAAGGTGCATGGCCAGGTCTCCAAATCCAGGTGTCATTCTGACATCCAACAGAGATACTCTGACTTCAGCAAGGATGACTTGAGGAGACACAACTGCAGAATTCTTTCTGACCTTTCAAGGAGCCCAGAGGTATTTGAATCTAGTTGTGACCATCATTGTCCAATCTTTCCATGGGGTGAATGGAAAAAAAAAAAAAAGACTCAGAGAGTTTTATTTTTTTCAGTCATTCAGCAAACATTTACTGAGTACCTGCTATGTGCATCATTGTGCTAAATGCAGGGCATTTTAAAAAATTTTATTTTTAATTGGAGGATAATTACTTTACAATATTGTGTTGGTTTCTGCCATACATTAAAATGAATCAGCCATATGTCCCCTCCTTCCTGAACCTCTTTCCCATCTCCCACCCCATCAACACTCCTCTAGGTTGCCACCAAGCACCGGATTTGGGTTCCCTGCTTCATACAGCAAATTCCCACCAGCTACCTATTTTACAAATAGTAATGTATATGTTGGGCTTCCCTTGTGGCTCAGCTGGTAAAGAATCCTCCTGCAATGCGGGAGACCTGGGTTCGATCCCTGGGTTAGGAAGATCCCCTGGAGAAGGGAAAGGCTACCCACTCCAGTATTCTGGCCTGGAGAATCCCATGGACTGTATAGTTCATGGGGTTGCAAAGAATCAGACACGACTGAGCGGCTTTCACTTTCAAGGTATGTTTCAATGCTACTCTCTCAAATTGTCCCACCCTCTACTTCCCCCACTGTGTCCAAAACTCTGTTCTTTATGTCTGCACAACTCAGAGAGTTTTAAAATAAGTTCCCCGGATCACACGGCTAGTCTACACAGGGCAGAGAAGAGAACCCAAATGACTGCATAGGAATCCTCTGGGGCTGCCTGGCCTGGGTCACCCCTCTGACAGGTGTTTCTCTTGTCCATCATGCTGAATGGTACGGAAGAGCTCTGCTGTGGCTTTCAGAGAAATTCTTTATTCCCCAGTTGATGACTTTTGCTTGATTTCCCTTTCCCATCCATGTTGTCTAAATGTCTACAAAACCCCAGCAGCTGGTATTCCATTTAGGGACAACACTTGGGGGATGTGTCTTGAAAGGGCTCACACACGGATCCTGCTGCGTGCACTCCTACTCACCTTCCAGATGTGCTAATAATATGATTTCATTCGAAGAAATGGAAAATGAGTAAGGACAGCAAAGAGCCATTCTGTAAACTGTCTTTGAAATGCCTAAGCTTGGGGAAATGACCCAGGACCCCGAATGGAGAGTCAGGGCATGGTTTGGTCAGGTGAACCCAGATTCGCCCAAAGTCATCACTGTTTGACTTTGGATAAATGACCACCTTGCTGAGTCTTGGTTTCCTCATCTGTTGCCTGGGAGCCACAGAACTGATCCTTCAGTACCTGCCTACAAGTCAGTCCAGTGTGTTAACAAATGAACAGCTCTTGGCAGGCATGCCAGACAGCTATCCCTTATCCCAGTCCTCCTGGACTGGTCAATGTGAATGAAGCAGTAAACATTCTGGAAGCAAACACTACTGAACTTAACATTCTACGTGATTTACTGTAAGAACTCTGACCAAGGTGTCAGTGACGGGAGAATAGCTGATTCAAACACAAGGCCACTTAATTCCATATATGTCAAGTGACTGGAACCAAATAATAAAATGTGAAATTTGTCTCTTAGTGTCACCAAGCTTATGTTCTCCAGAGTCAAAATAGCCAGGGATTACAGGTGGTCCAACCAAAGAAAACCATCTTAAACCTCCTTTATTAGCACGAATGGGTTTCCCGGGTGGCTCAGCGGATAAAGAATCTGCCTCCAATGCAGGAGATGCAGGAGACGAGGGTTTGATCCCTGGGTCGGGAAGATCCCCTGGAGGAGGGCATGGCAACCCATTCCAGTATTCTTGCCTGGAGAATCCCGTGGACAGAGGAGCCTGGCAGGCTGTAGTCTATAGGGTCACAAAGATTTGGGCACAACTGAGTGACGGAGCACGCACAATTGGGATGGATGGTGAGTGGGCGTTGTGAGTGGTCACAAAGTCTCATATCTGACCTGTGCTGGCAGATGCTGACCTACTTATTTCACCAAATAGTTGGGACACAAATACTGACAAAACATTAGTACATCAGCTTATTCTTGGTAGAGGAATTTTTAAAATGAGGGGTTGAGAGGGCCTGGAAGTTCAACTTTAAGTGAAATATTCTCACTGGACTGGAGACATAGAGACTGCCAACTCTGGGTAACACCAGGGAGCCCCTGAACTTAGTGGGGCTAATGACCTGTTACCCAAAGTACCCAGGAGGTGGACTGATACCTGGTCAAGTGTCTGACTCAAGTTGATGATTTTCTCCCCGTTAAANTCAGCTTATTCTTGGTAGAGGAATTTTTAAAATGAGGGGTTGAGAGGGCCTGGAAGTTCAACTTTAAGTGAAATATTCTCATTGGACTGGAGACATAGAGACTGCCAACTCTGGGTAACACCAGGGAGCCCCTGAACTTAGTGGGGTTAATGACCTGTTACCCAAAGTACCCAGGAGGTGGATTGATACCTGGTCAAGTGTCTGACTCAAGTTGATGATTTTCTCCCTGTTAAACAACGTGTGAATGATGGGAAGTCCACATCAGAATCTTTGTGTTATATTCTTCTAGAGTGTTCTAGTCTCTTCTCTGCCCTCCTGGGGTTTTCTGTAAATGACTTCTTCTGGGGCTCTAGGAAAATCTACCCATGCTGTGAGGCCCTAATTCAGGACTCCTGAAGATGTCAGGAAAACTTTCCTCATATGTAACTCAGAATTTCATCCTATTTCCTCTTGTCCTTTCTGCAGGAGAAGATGAGAAAAGTAATGCTTACCTAATGATTGCAGAGCCCTCTCTACCATGAAGGTAAGGCAGATCGGATTATGCAAAGGGCTGTATGCACATGAGATGGGGTGGAGTGGGTATGTGGTCTGTGTTGACCTGCAAATCCAACAAATAAAATGAAACTAAAGCAAAATTAAACCTAAAAAGTAGACACCTGCCCCCTGAAATTTCTCCCATCAGAGGCACCTCACCCTTTGGACTCCTGACCTGTTTCTTCAAATTTTTCCATTCGTGTGGAATAATCAATACTTCCTAATTTAATGATCAGAATCTGAACACATTTGTGAAACTATCAGACCCAAGATTCATAAAAGTGACAAATATAGCCATTGAGGGACTTCTCTGGTGGTTCAGTGTCTAAGACCCCGGGCTCCCGATGTAGGGGGCCTGGGTTTGATCCCTGGTCAGGGAACTAGATCCCACGAGCCACAACTAAAGATCCTGCAAGCCTCAACTAAGACCTGGCACAGCCAAGCAAACGCACAAATATATATTTTAAAAGCCTTCAGTGTTAAATGGGCTTCCCTGGTAGCTCAGATGGTAAAGAGTCTGCCTGCAATGCAAGAGACCTGGGTTTGATCCCTGGGTCAGGAAAACTCTCTGGAGAAGGGAGTGGCTACCTACTCCAGTATTCTTGCCTGGCGAATCCCATGGACAGAGGAGCCTGGTGGGCTATAGTCCATGAGGCTGCAAAGAGTCAGACACAAATGAGTGACTAACACATTTTCACTGTTAAATAAATAAATAGAAGGCTAGTGACCTTTAAAAAAATACAGTCACTGACATAAAATGATGCTGACGGCCTTTGAAAACCCTCCTGTTAATTTCTAAGGGACTCACACTACAGTATTTTCAAACTTCCTTCAAACTCCAGAAGCTCCAGCATTGCTGAGCTTCAAGACATCTGATGTGGGCTTCTTCAGATTCTGACTCTGCTGCGAAATGCCTGTTTCCTTGGCTCTCTCCTCCTTCTTTACTCTGAAACAGATGTGCCCTTTCACCTTTTCAAGGCAAAGACTTCCTGCATCTTTAGGTTTTTATTCCTCCTTGATTCCTTCCTCTGATACCAAATAGAGCAGAATTTCCAAGCACCATGGATCACCCAGCTTTACAGGCAAGCTAATCAGCATGGGAATATGTTGGCTTCAGAGAGGCTCTAAAAAGAGGAGGAGGAAGAGAGAGTGTCCTGGGTGGGGAGCAGCAAGAGGGGAGGTGGCCTGGGAGCAGGGCTCTGGGGTCTGGGGGAATGTCCCAGCTCCCTTTCTCCATCGGTCACTTGGGGTTGCTGGGAAGAGAAAACTTAGAGAAGAGTTCTATCGCAGAACTTCCCTGGTGGTCTGGTGGTTAAGAATCCCCCTGCCAATGCAGGGGACAAGGGTTTGATCCCTGGTCCAGGAAGATTCCGCATGCCGCGGGGCAACTAAGCCCATGCGCCTCAACTACTGCGCCTGTGCCCTAGAGCTCAGGAGCTGCAACTGCTGAAGCCTGTGCCACCCAGAGCCCATGTTCTGTAACAAGAGAGGCCATCGAAATGAGAAGCCCATGCACCGCAACTAGAGAGTAGCCCCCACTCGCTGCAACTAGAGAAAGCCCTCGAGCAGCAACGAAGACCCAGTGCAGTCAAAAATAAACAGAGGCCCCTCACTGAAAGAAAGAGAGGAAACCACCACGTCCCTTCAGACTTAGATGCTGCATTTGCCAACCAAGATGTGTGATGGTGGATACTACCAGGTTGGAGAGGGATTCTGAGATGTCAGCGAGGCTACAGGTGAAGTGACTGGACGGGCGAGCGTGCAGCCTGGATCAAGGGTGAGAGCAGACAGGAAGAGGCTGACCGCTGGCAGGATGCGTCAGCCCAAACAGCTGAAGGCCAAGAGGATTCAGGAAGCACAAGCCACGCAATTAGGCCATCAGACGGCGGTAGACGCAGGGAGAGGCTCAAACTGCCAACATGTCCCTGTTTATGGGCAGCAGGCATAGGGGAAACATCCCTGTTTATGGGCAGCAGGCATAGGGGAAACGTCCCTGTTTATGGGCAGCAGGCATAGGGGAAACGTCCCTGTTTATGGGCAGCAGGCATAGGGGAAAGATGGAAGGGAGAAGGCCAAGGTCACCACGAGGTCTCAAACGGACTCTTTCAGTCCTAGGGCACCAGGGTGAATTCTGTGTCTGTGTGTCCGTCTCTTTCCAGACATCTTTGCCCAGAGTAAAATCAGGGAGGCTCCTTCCTGAATCTGGGGAGAGCTGCAGGCATTAAATAAGTGCGCTGGTGACACGGATCATACCCCAGGTTGGAAAATTCTTACCACTAAACACATGAGGTTGTGTGTGGGGCCAAAAAGCGCTGACACACTTTAAAAACCCTCTCTGCTGTGAAAATACATAAAAGGGATTGTGTAATCAGGGTCACATAGGTCACTCAAGAAAGCAAGGTGCAAATTACAAATAATATTTCTTTTATTAAATAAGACCATGAATTTTAAAGCAGTTTTCTGGTCCTTATCAATCACCCCTAAATGGGAACTATGGCTAATCCTATATGTACTAATCATTAAAGCAGACCCAGGAAACCCCTAAGTCAGCTACTTATTTTATTAATAAATGAGCTTTTGGGTAATAAAAAGACAGTGCTTAGAGTTCAGATGATTTCCCAGGGCAGTCTGACCTTTCTCAAATTACTAAGACTTGTGACATTTCTCTGAATAAAACACCGATCCATAAACAAAGGCTCTTGTGGAAAAAAGCAGTGCCCAGAAATATTCTTCCTACCCATCTTAAGAGTGTGTCTGACAGCTGGGGCCCGCCCCCCAGTGCTTCTACTGTTTGAGCATCGAGTCTATCAGCTAAGAACCAGATGAACAGAGAGGCCAGGCCTGCTGTTACCCGAAATTTTAATCCAGTCCCTGCCCTCCTCACCCTTGTTCGTCCTCCCAGCTGTAATGGCATTGGCTGTGACCTTCCTGCCCTAGTGTCACTGATGCCATGGCCCAGGTCCCAAGCAGGGTGACCAAGGCACCTTCTGAACCACAAGTGGGTTTTGTTTGCTGTGTACACTGCATGCAAGGCACTTCAGTCGTGTCCGACTCACAGCAACGCTACGCGCTGTAGCCCGCCAGGCTCCTCTGTCCATGGGATTCTCCAGGCAAGAATACTGGTGTGGGTTGCCATGCCCTCCTCCAAGGGGATCTTCCTGACCCAGGGATTGAACCTGCATCTCCTGCATTGGCAGATGGGTTCTTTACCTCTGGCACCACCTGGGAAGCCAGCACTTTTGAAATCTTTAAATGTGAACACCTTTAACAAGGATACATTGTTCTTAGTTTACCCCAATCTCCTGCCTAGTTCTCAGACTTCGGTTAATTTTTTGCCATGGCAAAATGGAGTATAAGCCATTTCCAGCAACAGTTCAGCCCAGACAGGGCCCACAGGTGCCCAGGACTGACTCAGCCCCGTGCTGTCTGCCTGTTGTAGGGTTCAGCCGGTTCTAATGCAGCAACTCCAAGACCAGGGAACCAAATTGCATTCTGGTCTTTCTGTGAGAGCTTACCATCTGCACATATAGGCTTGTTGCAATATGTTCAGGAAAAACAAAAACAAAAACAAA